>KQ030787.1:0-25003 GCA_000956045.1 Hirsutella minnesotensis 3608
GTCACGAGAACTCTCCAAGGGTTTTTGCACGTCGAAGACTCCGGGGGGTACCCCGGCTATGGTTTTAGCATCAAGGCCGTTGATGCGACATTGGCGCTGGCGAGGGAGCAAACCTAGACGGGGAGTCCGGCTGCACGAGGGACATCGTGGACACGTTATCGCCGGCAGCCTTTTGGCTGTTGGTCGACGAGGTGGATTGGCAGATATTGATGGAGAAACTGATGCGCAGGGTGGGTAGGTAGGATGGTGTTGGAAGGTCTGAAGAGTATTGTTTGAATTGTGCGGCAGGCGGTTGGCGCAGCCACCCCCATGTGCCGGACGTCGGCAGTAGCCAGGGATTCGCTGGAGTGCGCAAAAGAGAGCACGGCGATGGAAGGGCCGCTTTTGTCAAAGCTGGGGTAGCAAGTCGCATGTGGAGACCAGGCGAGGCCGGGACGGTGTCACGGTGGACGCACATAGGGAGGGCAATGGGGGATTATAAAGGGGTAGTATTGCATCGACTCGGTATCATAGGCAAGCATTATAAGGGAAGAAACGCCACGGCCATGAGAGTAGTGATCGTTAGGAAGCCTCCCATTCGGAAAGAAGTAGTGTACACCAACAAGCGCGATTATACGGGTGGAAGTGCTCCAGGGCCAAAGCTTTATAGCCTGTTGCCAATCTATGCTAGTCGACGTCGAGGTCGCAGCAGCATGGCGGACAGTCCCGCAGGGAAGTTAAGGGAGGCGGTCGCTCACCCTGGAGCCTGTTCGTTGTCAGTCGAGGATGGAGAAGAGGGTGGGAACGGGGGAGTGCCGGTTTCGGGGTGCGGAGACGGTACGGGGGCAACTTCCGAGAAGGGGCACAGAGCACGGGAGACAAGCTTGGGGCGGTTCGGAAGATACAAATCACTGGCGAATGAAGCATCAACGTTCCGGCCGATTCAGCCTAAGCAGTCTGCGGTTGAAGAAACCACATGGAGAAAGCATGCAGAGGCAATCGCAAAGTCACTGCCGAAAAGACCGCCGCGAGGCGGTTTGCGGTCAAAGAGAACACGGAGGTTCCGCAACACGGCTTGTAGCGAAAGTTCCGCGCAACATCAGTCGCCAAGTCAGCTTCCGAGGCCCTCGTCGCCCGGAGAGCGTGGAGATCCATGGGCAGTGGATTCTGATCGTCCGCTCCGCCATCGACACTTTTTGCCTCAGAAGAGGGGTCCTGAAGATGGTGATCGGGGCGATACGGCGGCGGCCGGCGATGTCCCGGGTGTTCGTTCGAGAAAAGGACCGACGCTCCGACCTATCCAGCCCAAGGAACCGGTATTCGACAACTTGAGAGAAAAAGAGCAATTAGCAGCAGTGATTGCGTCTGGCTTGCCCAAGCGCCGTCGGGGACGGAGTTGGCGGGTAAAGGGAGTGCCAGACCGCAGGGGCATCTCCAACGCAGAAGGTACGGCGCAGCGTCCGGGGCCGCCTCCCATGGGAGACGGTAGTGCAGACGCGGGTGTGGACGATGGCGCGGCAGAGCCAGCGGACGGCTCGCTGGGCGGACAGAGGCAGCCCCGGAGGCGGGAGAAGAGAGCCCGTCCTCCTAGCCGGGATGGGCGCTCGGTGAAACAGGTCCGAAGTGGAATCGGAAGGCAGAGGAGACGGGAGCTGCAGGCCGAAGACCTGGCGAGTGTGCTGCGCTTTTTGGAGGAAGACTTTGCCTTGAAGGAGAGATTGTCCAACGATCAGACGTGGTGCACGCCAATACCGCACGAGAGGAAGGTGTCGACGGTGCGAGACTTTTATCAGGCGTTCCACGATGCGAGCACGTTGCCGACACGGACTTGCAGGCTATGCTACCGCAAGCGTACGAGAAAAGAGTTGGGGGAGATTAGATGGGATCGATGGCTGTCAAGCTGTGTCCCAAAAGGCGGCCGCTCACCATTTTCATGCCGGGGTTGCTTTCCCGAGGGCGAGTCCGTGTTGGTGTGCGCCGAGTGTGCCCGATGCCTGGCGGGCGGGAGCCTGTCGCCGGCGATTCACCTTCACAGTCGCCTTGGCTGTGAGCACATGTTCCCCGATGAGCTTAAGGGACTCACGCCGGTCGAGGAGAAGCTCATCTCGCTGAACTCATGTTACGGGTTTGTCACGAGATATAGCATTCCGGGCGGGCAGAGGCAGGGCGTGAGGTATCCGAGGCATGTCAAGGGCCACATCACGGTGTTTCCGAACAATGTGCAGGAGCTGGCGACCAAAGTGCTGCCGCACCCCCTTTTGCAAGCACTGGATGAGATACACATTTCGTGGCAGGGCGCGGAGAAGCCGGCACCGAGCGACCTGTCGAGTCTCTTGTCGGTGAGGCGGCGGGTGGTCGAGAGGGCCCTAACTTGGCTGAAGAGAAACAACCCCCACTACGCCGAGATCGAGATCGACGGGGCGGAGATGGAGAGCTGGGGAGACTCGATACACGGGGTGCCGGCGTTGGTGTACGATCGCATGGAGCGGAACGAGCCGTCTGCATGGGAGAAAACGCGAACGGCCCACGTTGTGCCGCCCTCAGAGCGCGCCATGGACGACGAGGGGTTGGTAGAGATCGACCAACTCTTCGCGCTGCTCAACCAAAGGCAAGAAACAGACGGCGAGGCTGAGGGGCAGGGGCCTAACGAAGAAGGCGCGGATCGCGTTGGAATTGGGGCTGGCCCCGATCAGAATGTTGAAGCGATCAACGAGGTGACGTCCTCTGCCATGTTTGCACTGGACGGACCGCCAGACGTGGTAGATGTCGAGAAGCTGCGGTTTGCCTGCGACGCCATTGATGAGGGTGCCGACGAGAGCCGTGCAGGCCCGAGAACGTGGATCGGATCCTCGGCGGCGGGGGCTCGGGGGCGTGGCGACGATAGCCGTGAGCCATACATCCGAGTTTCGCGGGGTGACGACTTCGCCGATTCCTTTGAGACATCCTTCTTCGCCCGAACGTTCCCGACCCTGTTCCCATTTGGCGTCGGGGGACCAAGGCTGCTTGAAGAGAGCATAGTCGAGGTCGGGAAGGCTACCACCGACTTGCGAGGTAGGGCTGTTGAGGCAGAGGCGGCTGCGCGAGACTCCGTATCCTCTCGAAGCTTGAACCTTCGGGTGTGGGCCGACATAGTGCTCCGGCGCCATGGTGGCCGATTTGCGTCGCACCACATCTTTGCATTTCTTGTCTTTAACATGGGGGTGCGGTCGCGGAACCGCCGTGTTAGCATGCTGAGTGTGACGAGGAGGAACTTCCGCACGGTAGAGCGCATTGTTCGCTCGATGACCGCAGAGAGGTTAGCCGCGGCGAGGGTCGAGTTGGAGAGCTCGGGCAAGGCGCCCGAGGATGGCGTGAGGGAGCTTCTCAGGAGCCTCTCGCTGTACGGCCACCGGCAGCCCATGTCCAGGGAGGTCCGGCTCAATATGCGGCGGAAAATCCAGTCGCTCATCGTTGGGTACGGCGTGCCGGCCATCTGGTTCACCATCAACCCGAATGACATTACGAACCCGGTGAAGCTGCGACTGGCGGCATACCGCACTCGCGATCCCGACGCGGCCGAGGAGTTCCTAGAAGGCCTCGGAAGTGCGTACAAGCGGGCGCGGCTGGCCATATCGGATCCCATGAGCTCCGCCGTATTCTTCCACCGGGAGATGAAGCTATTCTTCGATCACTACGTGAAAGTCGGTGAAGAGTCGGTATTCGGGCGCATCAGCAAGTACTATGGCGCCGTGGAGACCAACGAACGAGGGGCGCTCCATGTCCACGGCTTGCTCTGGTTGCAGGGAAACGCGCATCTCAGCTCGATGCTTGCCGACATCCACGGGGAGGATCAGGCGGCGTATCGCGAGCGGATCATACGATACGTCGATAGTGTCTTCTGCGAGGTAAGAGTACCTAGGATGTGTGTCACCGATGGCCTGAATTGCTCGTCCGATGGACAACCGGGGCCAGGCTGACGTGCAAGCTAGGATCTGGACCAGGAAGGGTTCGGTGCCATGCAAGCGGAGCGATCTGTGACGGATGATATTTCCGTGACCGAAGATGGCTCGGGTCTTCCGAATAACAGGTCGCCGCGCTGGTCGGCAACCATTTTTCGCTTCATGAATCGCTTTGTCCATTCTTCGATAGCCGGCTCGCCCGTCTCGTCTCGAGCCTGTTTGAGGAACGGGATCAGGGCCGTGCCACCTGTTCCCTTTTGCCCACGATCTTGTGCATTCTTTGACGCCGTTGCGAGGTTCAGGCGGCTGCGCGTCATCGGTTCGCGGCTTCTCGACTTGCTACGAGCGCGAGCTTCGCGAGAAGGATTGACGATGTAGCGGGTGACGATGGCGATGTGTTTGTCACGGAAAGCACTCAACATGGTAAGGCAGGCATCATACGCGAGGCACAGGTTGCGATCGTCTTGGTGGCTCTCGACGTATTCTCGAATCGAGGCGACGCGAGACACGTCTTCCAGGAAGCGGGCGTGTGGCCCAGGCATGTACTTGCGCATTTCCTGAATGAAGTTATGCCCGGGACCAGGACGGCCCTCACGACCGGATTCGGATGTAGTGTTGCGCGTCTCGCCCGTCGGTCGGTGGCAAACGCCAAGGACAATGTCGAAGAATTGGATCAAGCTGCTTTGGGCATTGCTTCCGCCGCTGTATTGACGGTGGGTTTGGGTTCGGTCGTCGTCGTCGAAGAAGCAGGCCTGAGGATCTCCCACGTCGAGGCGTACCAGCACCGGGGAGAGCTCCTGCGAGGACTATGCTTGTACGACTACATATCGCTCGTGAGACTAAAACGCATCTGTAAGGAGGCGGCGAACTGCGCGGGTTGGGGGGAGGTGCCCTTCGAGGATGGATGGGCGCCAGGAGGAAGACACTGGGTCCAGGTGCTCAGACGGCCGGGCAAGCATGCTAGCGTCTGCCTCGATGGCTACCTAAGCAAGGACTTCGGCCACGACGACGACGAGTCGTGCCACCGGAGGTGTGTATAGCAACTGCCCTGCCGGCAGGCATTATCGGAGAGGCTAACCCCCCCCTCTTTAAAGGGCAGCCGTGCAGCATCTTGCACTCTTCGTGCCGTGGGAGTCCTTCCTGTGCGAAGAAACAGGCGAGATCAATGGCATCTGGGAGCGGGCGCGAGAGGCGCTGGCTCCGAGAATATCATGTCTCGTCGACAACGTGCAGCTGCTTCGACGATCGGCCGAAGATGCAAAACGCGACGCCAAGCAATGGGCAGCCTCATCCGGAGATGGCGATCCGACCGTCGCACACGTGGAGGAGACCGGGACGGACGACGCGGGCGCAGAATCCACGACGATGTACCAACCCAGCAGCATCGGGGGCGCGACGCGGCTGATCGACGTCGTCCGAGGTGCAGTGGGCACAAATCAAGTGACGGCCAAGTCGCCGGAGCTCATGGCGATGATGCAACAGCTCTGTCGGTTTCAGCAATCAGCGCTGGGCTCGACGGCCGAGCTGGAGGCCACCGTGGTACCCGAACGAGGGGCGAGACGGATAAGCATGCCGGGGCGGGCATTTTCCGGGGCTGCACTACCACCGCAGGATCAGGTCAGGGCCATCAAGTCGCAGCAGACAAGCGCGTCGAAGGAGAGGGAGAGGATGATCCAAGGCATACAAAGCGTACAAAGCATACCGGCGGTCCGGGAAAGCGACCGCCGCGCCGCGCTGCGGAGGGTGATGACCGGCTTCGGGGAGGACGATGTCGAAATGACGATGGCCGACTCCGACGAGGCGGCTAGCGACACAGAAGCGGGAATGCGCGTCCAGCTTGGCCCATCAACCTCCTTCTTCGCGGCGGGCAGGGAGTTGGCAACACGGCTAACGCTGAATAAGAGGCAGTCGATCGCGTTCCTACTAATATGCCGCCAGCTCGATTTGATGCGACAAATGGACGGGGGCAATGCCGGCCAGCTGTGCCAGTTCGTCGGCGGCGAGGGGGGTACCGGCAAGTCGCGAATCATTGGGGCACTCGTCGAGTTGTTCAGTAGGAAGAGCCTTTCGAATCGTCTGCTGATCACAGCCACGTCGGGGACTGCCGCGGCGCAGATCAACGGAATCACGATCCACTCCGCCTGCGGGTTCACTAAAGACCAAGGGGCGGGCGGCGCGAACATGGCCAAGGACCTTGACGGGGTGCGGCTGCCGAAACAGGCGGAGCGGTTCATCCACGGCCAGTCCCGAATGGATTGGCAGGAGAAGGACGTGCTCGTCATCGACGAGGTGAGCATGCTCGGAGCACGGACGCTGCACGCCGTAAACGAGCAGCTCCACCGGCTTCGAGGATCGAAGGAAGATTTCGGGGGGATCCCCATCGTCCTCTTCTGCGGAGACTTCCACCAGTTCCGGCCGGTCCAAGAGAGGTCGATCCTCCTGCCGAGCGTGGCCATCTCGTGGGACGAGGACAATTCGTTCAGGGCGGAGCAGCGTCACCAGCACGACAAAGCGCACGCACTGTGGAAGAGGTTCACGACGGTCGTCATGCTGGACGAGCAGATGCGCGCCGCCGGGGACCCGGAGCTGCAGAGGCTGCTGAAGCGGATCCGTCTAGGAGTGCAGGATCGCACGGATCTGGATCTCCTCAACTCAAGGTGCTACCGGGAGGACAGGCGGATCCCTTGGGAGACGGGCATCACCGTAGTGACGCCGCTGAACAGGAATCGGTGGAACCTGAACATGGAGGCGACCTTGGCGTTCCGGGTCCAGCAGCGATCAATGATGCGCATCTTCATCTCCGAGCACAAGTGGAAGGAGGAGCTGCCGACGGAGGAAGAAGCAATCATGATGCTCAACCAGGGCGACGATAGCGCGATCCCGGTGCCGGCCGTCTTCATGTTCGTGCCCGGGATGCCGGTCGTCGTAAACCACAACACCCACCAGGGGCTGAAGGTGGTGAACGGCGCCAGCTACTCGGCGGTGGAGGTCATCATCGACAAGGCGTACCCGGGACATCGGGTCTCGGCCGAGATTACGATCCACTTCGGGCCGCCGGCAGGGATAATACTGGAATCGGCGACGACAAGGGACCTCCACTTCGTCGGGATGCCGCCGGGGACGATCTTGTTGACGCCGATGAGCGTCAGGATATATCGCCAACGGAAGCGGCCGTGGCAGCGGAGCGACGTCAGCCGGAAGGGTTTGCCGTGCGCAGCAGCCTTCGCGTGCACGGACTACAAGGTGCAGGGCCGAACGCTGGAGCGCGTGGCCCTCGAGCTGCGAGGGACGCGGACGACGAAGGTCGACGGAAGGCCCGTGGCCGCGCAGTGTGACCCGTACAGCCTGTACGTGCAGCTATCACGCTGCCGAACGCTTGACG
Organism: Hirsutella minnesotensis 3608; assembly: GCA_000956045.1. Taxonomy (NCBI): domain Eukaryota; kingdom Fungi; phylum Ascomycota; class Sordariomycetes; order Hypocreales; family Ophiocordycipitaceae; genus Hirsutella; species Hirsutella minnesotensis. The sequence goes on from KQ030787.1 coordinate 7,300, forward strand.
GCATCATGCTCGTGTCCAAGGTGCGGGAGAGAGACTTGGTGGGCAACCGGGTCCCCGAGGAGATGAATGCCGCGCAGGCCAGGCTCGAGGTACTGAGCGAGAGGACTGTTGAGGAGGCGTCGCGCTGGTTGGATGGGGGAGATAGATGGTGAAGAGTCAACAAGGCGACGGCGCTGGGCGACGTGACGATGGGCCGCAGAGGGAAAAGGTGGGGGGGGAGGTCTAGGCAGGCCAATGACATGACAACGGAAGCACCCGTGCCACGCCCAAGGAAGGGGGAGGGGAGGGGCAAGGCAGGAGGGACCAATGAGGAGGGAGGGAGGGATGGAAAGCATCGGCGACCAATCACAAGGGATCTTATCGTCTACCGGAGGAAGAAGTTTGGCGTTTCCCCCCCCGCGCGCTAATGAAGGCCTTTCGTTCCTCAAGGCACTGTTTAGAACGCCCTTCGGGCTGAATTATTATGTGTATTACGCCCGGAGGGTTCCCCGCAGTGCGCGGGGAACTTGCGTTCTTGGCAGCCAACCGTTGCTTTTTTGACAACTTCTGTTGCTGCAGAATGTTCTCACAGTCTAATGAGCAATTATGGAGCTATGGTCGGTGAAAAAGTCTCGTCAGGTCAATGTGGCTCCTGGCACGAGAAACTGGATGGATGCAAAAGTTCCCATGGCAGCCACATTCTTGCCTGGCCAACCTTGTGCTGGGTCAAAGCCCTGCATTGAGCCGCCGCAGAGGAATATTACCAACAAAATGAAGTTCTGTCACGAAGGTTTATGCAAGGCTAATCAGACCATCCATAAGCAGTGGTAGCATTGCGTCCTCTCATGAAGTCAGACAAAGGTGGCCCGCGGTGAAATATCCGGTCTCATGGAGTATTCGTAAAAATGAAAGCGGTCGGTCTCTGGTACAACCAAATTTGCAGTACCCACCATCATCGGTCGACCTTGCCCAACTCTACGAAATGGGATCTAAAGACCGAGGGAATCGGTCTTCCACATTTAGCACAGCTCTCAGAACGAGCCCACTGACGCAGGCCTAGCCACTTGAGGGGCATCCGAGCCGCCGCATATTAGGTGCCTCAAGAGGGTTAAGATTCAATGAATACCCGAGTGCGCCTTCCGGAAAAAAGCTAGGGAGACATTGTAGCTTCGTCCTAAACGTAGGTTGTCCTCCCGTTCGCACGTGGAGATTTAGCCTAGAAAGCTTGTCTATCGGGAGGGAGTATGAGATATCGAAACGACCTTAAACCAATGCCTGAAAGTACGAAATCGACTTTCCGCCTTGGCCGAAACCCTCTGTTAACCTTTCGGCAGCAGTGGAAAGGGCGGGAAGAGGGAAGTGGCGCTTGAAGACTCACCCTTGCCTGTGTAGGCATTGCGTTAGGGGTAGATAGCTCGAGTGTGGTTTCTTGAAGCCGTGTTCCAACCTGGTCAGTCTTGGGTAGGGTTTCCATTCCGCATGCGTACCGCATGTTGTGCGACCAACGGCATATTATGGTCCCAGGGTGATGTAACTAATGTCAAGGGTGTTCGTGACCATCAACTGTAAAGTAGGTCCAGCCGTCCGTGTAAATATTGCAGGGATTCATGACATGGTTGATACAAGGCAAGCGGACGAATTTGACAACTTCACCTGTTCAATGCATTTGCTATTTCGTACATAGACATCATTATTGCCGGCAGCCACCGCACCGTCATTGCAAATGAATCAGCAATGAAACAAGCTCAACCCTTTCTACGTTGTATTCTCCTCGTTTTTACAGGAAGCATATTGTATAAGCTACTTTTATCAACGCGCTCAAAAACATGAGCGAGGCGGGCTCTGCGGACTCTGGATTCAACGAGCAGCCTTTTGACGACAATCTTTCCTTGAGAAGCGTCGATCAAGTCTTCGAATGGAGCCACGGTCGCAGGTATCATAGTCACAGTTCTGGATCGTACATCTACCCCAACGACGAAGAAGAGCAACGCCGCCTGGATCTAATTCACGAAGCTCACCTTCTCTTGCATGGTTCCCTCCTCTTGTCATCCATAGATCTTGCCGGCCGATCAATCCTCGACATTGGTACCGGTACAGGGAGATGGGCTGTAGATCTGGCTGACCAGAATCCAAGTGTGACGATAGTTGGCCTAGATCTCAGTCCCATCCAGCCCGAGTTCGTTCCGCCAAACGTCCACTTCTTCGTCGAAAATGTGGAGACAGAGTGGAGCGAGACTGAGGAGTATGACTTTATTCACCTCCGCGGTATGAGTGGTGCTATCAAAGACTGGCAGTCTCTTTTTCACAAAATTTACCGAGCTCTCAAGCCAGGAGGAGTAGTAGAAGTCCACGAAACACTGCCCGCGGTATTCTCAAAAACCCAGGTGCTCGCGCCCGAGAACCCACTCGTCGAATTGATGCGCGATCTCGTGCATGCACATACCATAACCGGTCGACCGCTGGATCCCGTGTTGACATTTAGGACCTCCGCGGAGCAGGCTGGCTTTGCGGATATTTCGGAGGTGACTTTCGAAGCTCCATTGGGTGATTGGCCTGACGACCGGCAACAGAAAGACATCGGGAAAATGCTGGCCTCCAGCTTCAAGATGGGCCTTCATGGTCTTACTTCCAAGGCTTTCCGGGACGTATTGGGTCGGTCGAAGGCCGAAGTTGAGGTGTTCAATGCCTTTGTGCGGCGAGAACTGGACCACAACACTTCGGAACTGATGTTACACATCTTCGTCTTCACTGCGCAAAAGACAGAACAATGATTCACAGTAGATTACCATTCCGAACTACGGCATAATCTGCAACGATCTGGTAGTGCACCTTATCTGAACTTTCTTACACAGCTGAGGAAAGGATTGACGAAGATGAAGAATACCGAAAATTTATGTTTTCCTTATCCTCAGGCAAGCGACCTTCTACTCTCGTAGCTACGTGTGCAGAAGAGAGCCCCAAAGACAGTGAGAGGGATCATGTAGCTGCTTTGAGATCATCCCATATGAAGGCTTTCTAACATGTCCTGTACAAAGCTTCGAGCTCGAAATGACACGAAAGAGTGCTTTCTTTCTAAGTCCACCTGCATCGACGATTTAATTTTGCCGCGAGATTCGGCGGCTGATCCAAGGCCGTTTAGACCATCGCCTATCACCGTGCCTTCAATGGGTGCTCGAGTGGATTTTTTTGTTGCTAAGTCTGCTGCTGATCTTCCGCCTGCGATGTCCTTCGGTCTTGTGTGGGTGGCTCTTGCCTCCGACATCTCTATTTGTCTTGTCCGCAAACCTCTCAATGAGCCTTCGCAATGAGCCTTCGCAACTCGTGCTGATGTTTACGTGGCTAATGCGCCGTGATTCGCCAGCATGACGGTTTGAGATGGCTCTTCCAAAGCAGCCAGTCTATATATTGATGGTACGAATGACACCTGGATCTCATACTCTGAGCTGAAGAATGTGACATAGGATCAATTTCGTCCCACAGACATCGTAAAAGCTGTGATCGGACAGAAAATCTCTCCATTCAGTTCATGAACAAGATACGATTGTTATCAGGTGCTTCTTACTTATCTAGAATTCTCCGAAACAGCTTCTCGTCCACATTGTCCATCCGGTTTACAGCAATACTCGGTGGCCATGTTATCGAAAACCCTGAATATCCCTTTCTGTTCTTGCTTCACTTCTCTCTCGAATTCTCGCTGACCTCCGAAGACCCCCAACCAATTTATTCCACCTGCGGATCCTGCCTCTCCCCCCGCGCTTCAAATTTGGACTGATACAACTGCCCTGCGCCTGAGCTCTTCCATTTTCGTTTCCCTTTTTACTTTTCTGTCTGCTGCCTTCCGTTCTGCCGATGTCTGTGTCTCTACTTTTGTGGACAGACGGCTCGAAAAGAGTCTGAGAGGTGCAAAGCTTTGGAGTCTTTGAGTAGTCTTCTGAGGTCGCAAGTCGAACCGTTGGATCCCCGATCCCCTCGCCTATTCCATCTTCGTGGCTCTTGTGTCCTTGTACTTTTTCTTCGTGATTTATCCCAGAAGCTGGGAACAATACTGCCTCGGAAGCCCGATCTTGATTTTCATAACGTGTAGGGCTGTTTGGTACAGTTTGGGAGCCGAGATCATCTAGCTCAGTTGAGTCTACGATCGCCCGCGGGTAGTAAAAACCGTCGTAGAAGGAGAGGGTAGGGTCGTATAGCACAGCATCTGCACTTTCAGCCGACTGTCCTCAATAGATATTGCAAATGTACCAACCTAGCGAGTCTTGGCTTAGGTGAATTGGGTAACGATTATTGAAGTTGTCCATCATCTGATCGGTATCGCGTTCCCCTGAAGGGAAAGATTTTCTGCTCAGACGTTGTAGAGGTTTGATCAATGCGTGAAGCATCTTCCAAATGAAATATTGGGCGGAGGGCGAGGATATAAAATGACTGTGAGGTCGCGTGACTTCTGATTGACCCTGAGATGTGTCCGATATCAATCGCCCCCAAATACCAAGCGGGATCTCGCCTTGTCTTAGGCAGAATCATTTATCGCATGCATAAGATACGAGCCAGGGAAATAACCATGCCATTTCTTAGCGGGTTGCAATACGAGAACCCGGACAAACCCACCCCTTCTTCAATCAGGCGCATATCCCAAAAGCAAACCCCGGGATATGGTGACATCTATTTTCCTGGATTATCTTTAAGTTAGCCGGAATGACGCGGCGACTCGTCAATCTTTCTCTCCTACGAAAATTCCTTGTCTGGTCTAATCTGTCTAATCGAGCGGTTTCGCCCTTTCAATGCTTCGGAACGCGGTCGGCACGTAGATGAACAAGTCCTCCTCTCTGTGCTCGTCGATCACCTCTGGCCTTTTCATCTCCACTTGCGACACCTGTTACGGTATCCACCTCCACATACCATTATGTATATATACTGCTTCCTCCTTCCTGTAGTTCCTCTTCTTCTTCCTCTCTTCCTTAAGAAGTCGATAATTAACTATTCTTCCAAGTCCCTTCTGGTTGTCCATATCGGCCTTGATCGTAACAACACCTTCCTCATACTCGTAAAGGTTCTTCATAGATTCATGACGTATTGTCATGGTTTTTGTCGAATAGTCCAGGTTATGCTTCAGGAAGCATCGGAGCTAGTGAAACTTTACACGTAACACAAAACTCTGTCCTAAGATTTGGAAAACCACTGCCTAAGACAATAGAAATCAACACCCTGCATAACTCCGACAAACCTCTCATAGGTCTCTCGAGTTCGCACGTCTTTAAAGTCAGAATCCCGTTCCCTCTCAGATCTCCCTTGTCACATAGAGCACAGAGTCCTGTATAGGATGGTAACGAGGCTTCCATGTGAGATGAACCCAAAGCAGCTACATGACTCGTCCTTATCCCCTTGAAGGTCTCTGTCTCCCATACACGCAGCTATAAGAGTAGTAGGTTGCTTAATCTAGAATTGAGAACACAAGAACGTTCAGTCCTACGAGTCTCCACCTATCTTTGCCTCCGTTGTGTGTGATATCCCTTAACACCTGCCTCCGGTCTGAGCGATGATTACCCTACCACCCTCGATCATGATAGTTCTGGAATGTCTGCAAAGCAAAATCTTCCCCCGAGGGCTTGCTCCCCACCTTTCCATTCAATACGGCCAGACGCCGAAGCTCCCGCAAGGATTTTATCAGGCACGCACCCAATTCCCGGCAGATCATCCGCTTGCGAACAGTCTTCGGGATATCAATCACTGACCCTCCTGAAGGTTCAATTCTTGATCTCTTCAACAGACGGGAGATGAGAGACTGCTCTTGATGCGCACCATTACGATAGTTGGCGCAACGAGAGAAAACGATCTCTTCAGCAGTAGTATCACAATCCAGCCAGCAGTCATCTTCAATAGCAGAACCATTAAGTCCAGCTTCAGAACTGACGCGGTAGGAGCTCCTGTTATTCTTCAAGACTTTGTGAGATGCCATCTTGTCCTTCTATAGCAAAAGGGCTTATGGTGTGGTCTCGGTTGTTGAGTGGTTGTCGGGGCCGATGGCGCTCAGGAGGAAAGCTGTGGAATGAAGCAAAAGATTCCAAGGATCAGAAAAAAGACCAGCTGAGATAAAGAGAACACTCTCTGACATATGATAATCGATTCATGCGAGGGCAATGAGGAAGGCTTATCACGACTAACCAATTTATTTGCTCATTCCTTGTCAGCTCCGATGCATCTGGATTAAGAGCGAATTGAAGCTCTGGGGGTGGACACACTTGCCCGCGGGAGGAGGGTGAAGGGTACACCCTTGACCTGGTTTCCTACCCTGGATTTGTAGATATACTCGAAAGCAACGATAATTGATGGAGGTAACCCAAGCCTCGTTGCTGTCATCTTTTCTTGCAAGTGCTTCCCATCCTGGATCCTTTCAAGCACCTCGGTGCATATACGCCAGGGTGTTTCAATATTAAGGGGGTGAATGTGACGCAAGGCAAATATTTCGGTTCGCAGACGTTTCTGGTATTTTAATCGAGGACGAACCGCAGGCAGTCCTTCATTTACAAAGCACTGCAACTGCAAGTGAGTGAACTACCTCTGGCAGTATTTCTTGTCAGGAACTTTTTTGCTCCTTGAAAGTCATACTTTCTGCAGCCACGCTGTTTCTCCACGGATTCTCGACTTGGAATAGAGCAACGCAACATCTTGCTCGTATCAATCTGCCCTCCATCTTAATCTCTCCGCCAGAGAGCTTTGGTATCGTCACAGTCCCTTCGTTCCCACTGCGGACCCAGGCAAACCTGAACCTATGTGCCGGTTGGAGAAGTGCTAACGCAGGTATCGTACTGTACAAGAACCAGGCTGTAGGCTTTACCAGTGATGCCGAGACACCTAGAACTGGATGGCCTGGTGATTGTGAACCAGACGCATTGGCAAATTGAGGAGCAGAGGATGTGCTGTTTCACCCACAATACTCTGTCCAAGTGTGAGAGGCTGGTCTGGAGTTTCTTCAACAAGCAGATGCCTTGGTATTGTCTATCTAAAGCTAAGGGGAAAGAAACAGAAGCTCGAGGCCACGCCTCGAGCCGGGACCTTTATCCTAACGGACCCGGTAAAACCGGGTCCACTATATCGGGTCCAGCCCGTGACATTCCCCCCCCTTCAGCAACCTTCCCCGTCCGAACCGGAGTCGGACGAGTACTCGTAGACATGTCCTGTGCGTCTCGCCATATTCCCTACATTTGGTGCCTTCACCAAAGCCAACTGATCATTGAACCGCACCCTTGAAACTCCTGGAGGTGGTGATCGGGACGATCCTCGGGTTCGTGTGGGCTGCATCTTGCACTCCTGAATCCAGTGAGAGGACGAGCCGCACCGGACACATTTTCCTTCGTCGCGCCACCTTTGTCGTTGCGTAGCAGAGATCGCTGGCGCAACCCTTGCGTTCGTAGTCTTCGTCTGTTCCCAATCCATGGCATTGCTTCCCTGGTGGTAAAACCTGACGCCATCCTGGTCACCGAGGGCAAGAAGAACCCGAACAAACTCATTATAGGTTGTTGGGAGATTGAGCTGAGCGGTCAATCGTTGTTTTAACTCCTTATTGAGACCCCCTACCAGCGTCGTGATCTTTGCGTCGTCTGGCCATGAGTCGGCCCCAGCCTCGAAAAGCGTTCTCTCGAACCTTGGCAGATAGTCTGGGAGTGGTCTAGCTCCTTGCGTCATCTCTCTGAGCCGCTGTCCTGCCTTTTTAGACTTGTTGGGATCGTCGAAAATCCGTTCAAGATGGTCGAGTAGAAGCGTTGGACTCCATTGACCTTGCTTCTCTGCACGTTGTACGAATGCTAAAACCGTGGATTGGATGTTCCTGTCGAGGGAGCTATAGACATAGTAGAACTGCGCGTTCTCGTCTCCAATAGCTTGTCCGTCAACTCGTAGCTTGGCCCTCATGGCCAACGCCCATGCATCCCAATCTTTGGCTCGGCCGCTGAATCGGTCGGGTTCCGGGAGTACCTGACGAGGTCGGTGCGCTCGATGATTGATCGCTCCCCGTAACTCCTCGATCTGTGCCTGCATCGTTTCGATCGTGCTCATCAACTGCGCCTCGCGTTGCGTGGGTGTCGCAGCCCATTGTGCTCCTTGCGTTGCCATTGAAGAAAAATTTTGCTCGTGTGGAGCCTTCGTGCCTTGTGCGTTGACTTCTGAATGGGTTGAAAGTCGCTCGGTGTAGAGCTATTCTGCCTTGTGTTCTGAATGCGTTGGTTGAGCTTTAGATATGTGAGAGGCTGGTCTGGAGTTTCTTCAACAAGCAGATGCCTTGGTATTGTCTATCTAAAGCTAAGGGGAAAGAAACAGAAGCTCGAGGCCACGCCTCGAGCCGGGACCTTTATCCTAACGGACCCGGTAAAACCGGGTCCACTATATCGGGTCCAGCCCGTGACATTCCCCCCCCTTCAGCAACCTTCCCCGTCCGAACCGGAGTCGGACGAGTACTCGTAGACATGTCCTGTGCGTCTCGCCATATTCCCTACATTTGGTGCCTTCACCAAAGCCAACTGATCATTGAACCGCACCCTTGAAACTCCTGGAGGTGGTGATCGGGACGATCCTCGGGCCAAAACTGTTGTAGCGAGTAGCACTATTTTTTACCCTCTTACAAGAGCAAAAGCCCTGTTGGTAGCTCTGCAAGGTGCTCGATGGTAGTTACAAGGCCGCCGCATCTCGTCTGCGATACCGCCCCTTTCCGTTCTATTCTGTGCAGAACATGCTCAAGCAGTAATGGACTCGCCAGTCTGTCCAGGGCGATATCGCCTTGATATTCTTTCGGTGACCGTGCATGTCCTTTTTCTGTCCGCTTTAACCGCTCGACTACTGCCGTACCGATATGTTGCGGCAAAAAGGATCACCTTGCGGCTAGCGCGCATCAAACTTGTGAGCTTCATTTGTGAAGAAAGGAGACTCCGAGTATCGCAGACAATTCGACAATAGCTGACAGGCTGGCAATATAGTGCGCATTAATCACGCTATGCCTCATCACGCTAATCAATCTTGCCATGGTGCTTTCGATCAGGAAGGCGAGCCGATTGGAGTATTTCTCCGCAGTATTGGTACTCCTCGGGACGTTAGGACTCGGCCTGCTCTCTGCTGTTGACCAGAGACGCTCCATCAAACCGTCGAATTTGGCTGTTCTCTATCTCATTGGGAGCTCCTTCAGCTCCGCACTTGAGCTCACGTTCCCTGGCAACAATAAAAGTCTCCCGCTCAGCCACCCACTCAAGTGGCTTCACCTTGCCGACCTGGTAACACGACTTGTGCTTCTTGTGCTAGAGTGTCGCCGCAAGCCAGGTAACCGACTCTCCTCACACTTGAGTGACTGTTTACCAGAAGAAGTTCCAGGATTATTGAGTTCAGCGTTCTTCTGGTGGGTCAATGGCCTTTTGTTCAAGGGCTACAAGCGAATTCTTTGCCTCGATGATATTCCACGCTTGGATGGGAAGCTCGCCCCCCAGGCGCTACGCGTCGCTATTCAGCGCAACTGGGATCTAAGAGGTTTGTCTTTTGCCACCTGGGGTAACCTGCCCTCTCACTAACTTTTGAAAAAGAGAAGCCCGAGGGTCGCACGACTTTAGCCAGAGTCCTTATACAATCACTTCTGGGTCCATTCGTTTCTGTCGTTATCCCGCGATTATTTGTCACCATATTTCGGTGTAGCCAACCAATCCTCATGGGCGAGACAATTCGGTTTATTTCAGCCCCTCACACAGGGACTGGAAGGACTTGTGGCAGTTACTGGATTTTGGTCGCTGCCGTAGTAGTCTACTTTGGACTAGCAGTAAGTCTTCAGCGACGTTATAGGCAAATAATTCAGGTATCTTCTTGGTCAACCTCCCACTAATTATTAATCTCTAGATCTCCTCGTCGATTCACCAACATCGCCTGAACAGGCTGAGAGTGATGGTGCGGGCATCTCTTGTTGCCCTGCTCTACAACAGCACAATGACGGCTAGCTCCCAAAATTTAAGCTCGGGTAAGGTAGTCACTCTAATGACCACTGATTGTTACGGTATCCACCTCCACATACCATTATGTATATATACTGCTTCCTCCTTCCTGTAGTTCCTCTTCTTCTTCCTCTCTTCCTTAAGAAGTCGATAATTAACTATTCTTCCAAGTCCCTTCTGGTTGTCCATATCGGCCTTGATCGTAACAACACCTTCCTCATACTCGTAAAGGTTCTTCATAGATTCATGACGTATTGTCATGGTTTTTGTCGAATAGTCCAGGTTATGCTTCAGGAAGCATCGGAGCTAGTGAAACTTTACACGTAACACAAAACTCTGTCCTAAGATTTGGAAAACCACTGCCTAAGACAATAGAAATCAACACCCTGCATAACTCCGACAAACCTCTCATAGGTCTCTCGAGTTCGCACGTCTTTAAAGTCAGAATCCCGTTCCCTCTCAGATCTCCCTTGTCACATAGAGCACAGAGTCCTGTATAGGATGGTAACGAGGCTTCCATGTGAGATGAACCCAAAGCAGCTACATGACTCGTCCTTATCCCCTTGAAGGTCTCTGTCTCCCATACACGCAGCTATAAGAGTAGTAGGTTGCTTAATCTAGAATTGAGAACACAAGAACGTTCAGTCCTACGAGTCTCCACCTATCTTTGCCTCCGTTGTGTGTGATATCCCTTAACACCTGCCTCCGGTCTGAGCGATGATTACCCTACCACCCTCGATCATGATAGTTCTGGAATGTCTGCAAAGCAAAATCTTCCCCCGAGGGCTTGCTCCCCACCTTTCCATTCAATACGGCCAGACGCCGAAGCTCCCGCAAGGATTTTATCAGGCACGCACCCAATTCCCGGCAGATCATCCGCTTGCGAACAGTCTTCGGGATATCAATCACTGACCCTCCTGAAGGTTCAATTCTTGATCTCTTCAACAGACGGGAGATGAGAGACTGCTCTTGATGCGCACCATTACGATAGTTGGCGCAACGAGAGAAAACGATCTCTTCAGCAGTAGTATCACAATCCAGCCAGCAGTCATCTTCAATAGCAGAACCATTAAGTCCAGCTTCAGAACTGACGCGGTAGGAGCTCCTGTTATTCTTCAAGACTTTGTGAGATGCCATCTTGTCCTTCTATAGCAAAAGGGCTTATGGTGTGGTCTCGGTTGTTGAGTGGTTGTCGGGGCCGATGGCGCTCAGGAGGAAAGCTGTGGAATGAAGCAAAAGATTCCAAGGATCAGAAAAAAGACCAGCTGAGATAAAGAGAACACTCTCTGACATATGATAATCGATTCATGCGAGGGCAATGAGGAAGGCTTATCACGACTAACCAATTTATTTGCTCATTCCTTGTCAGCTCCGATGCATCTGGATTAAGAGCGAATTGAAGCTCTGGGGGTGGACACACTTGCCCGCGGGAGGAGGGTGAAGGGTACACCCTTGACCTGGTTTCCTACCCTGGATTTGTAGATATACTCGAAAGCAACGATAATTGATGGAGGTAACCCAAGCCTCGTTGCTGTCATCTTTTCTTGCAAGTGCTTCCCATCCTGGATCCTTTCAAGCACCTCGGTGCATATACGCCAGGGTGTTTCAATATTAAGGGGGTGAATGTGACGCAAGGCAAATATTTCGGTTCGCAGACGTTTCTGGTATTTTAATCGAGGACGAACCGCAGGCAGTCCTTCATTTACAAAGCACTGCAACTGCAAGTGAGTGAACTACCTCTGGCAGTATTTCTTGTCAGGAACTTTTTTGCTCCTTGAAAGTCATACTTTCTGCAGCCACGCTGTTTCTCCACGGATTCTCGACTTGGAATAGAGCAACGCAACATCTTGCTCGTATCAATCTGCCCTCCATCTTAATCTCTCCGCCAGAGAGCTTTGGTATCGTCACAGTCCCTTCGTTCCCACTGCGGACCCAGGCAAACCTGAACCTATGTGCCGGTTGGAGAAGTGCTAACGCAGGTATCGTACTGTACAAGAACCAGGCTGTAGGCTTTACCAGTGATGCCGAGACACCTAGAACTGGATGGCCTGGTGATTGTGAACCAGACGCATTGGCAAATTGAGGAGCAGAGGATGTGCTGTTTCACCCACAATACTCTGTCCAAGTGTGAGAGGCTGGTCTGGAGTTTCTTCAACAAGCAGATGCCTTGGTATTGTCTATCTAAAGCTAAGGGGAAAGAAACAGAAGCTCGAGGCCACGCCTCGAGCCGGGACCTTTATCCTAACGGACCCGGTAAAACCGGGTCCACTATATCGGGTCCAGCCCGTGACACCAAGGCGGTGTTCATGTGGAAGAAGCTCGTCCGCCTCATATTTACACGAAGCTATCCAGCCTTAGTTTTTCCCTTAACATTAAACCCAGCCAATACTCGGAATCGAGCAGCCGTTTGTTCCAGCCAAGCGCTCCAGGCGTGTGGCACGGTTCAGTGATCTTGTTGGACTGGACTGGACTGGATTTCGAGGTCGGATCCAGTCCAGTCCAATGCAGAGCGCTGGAGACTCCAGAACCGCCAATGCAGAGCGCTGGGGACTCCAGAACCGCCAATGCAAATCCAGTTCTCAAAGTGGATCAGTTTAAAGTGGTCGAGAATTCGTATTTTCTTGAAGTCATCGCGTATTACCACGGATTCAGTCCTTGTTCAGTGCCATGCACCAATAACCCGGATTATCTACCACACGCCCTCCTGGGGCTGTGTAGTAGCCTTATTATCATCGAGGAACTCGTCGTTCATTTTGGTTTCGGATTCATCCCCAGCTTGGTAATTCTCCCGCAAATCAGACTCCCCTTCTAGTTTCCCGATGTTGGTATCCTCAAAAGTATTCCGCACAGGTGGGCCGTACCAGGACCGGAGGCACTCGCTAGCTTCGATGATGTCTATCTTAAGTCTCGATCGCCGGTCGGAAAGCAGTATCTTGGCGCTGCTGAATAGCCGCTCACATTCATCCGACATTGGTGGAACAGCTAGAACGTCTAGTGCCATGCGTGCTAGATCGGGCTGCGTATGGTAGCGATCGTTCCAATACTTGATAACGTCAAAGGTTTCGTCCTCACCAAGCCGGATAACATCTGTCTCAAGGAACTGATCGAGAAGATCGATGGCAGGCAAGTCGGTTGACACGACCTCGTGACGAAGCTTCAGCCGTTTATGGCTCTTGACAGCCGCAAAAGCCTTCTCCTTCCTAATTGGAACAGACGACGCTGGAGCGGAAGAAGCGGAGACCGAAGCCATTTTTCTGGAATGCCTGCCGCGATACTCGTCTAGCCAGAGCTCTCTAACAAGCTTCGTAACATCTGGAATCCATGCCCGTTTTTGTTCGTCTGTCCAAGTCTCGTTGTACCACTGGCATTTGAGAGTCGGATTCAGCGAAATGGCGGTATAATATGCCGGTGTTTCGTCCACCTTATTGAAGTACTGCTCGGCTTTACGCCAAGAAGCTTCTGCTGAAGCGGCAAGAAATGCAAAGTCGTCGGATTCAGCAGCAGCAGCAGTAGCAGCTCCACGACCGGTCTTCCTTCGAACAGCCGCCCTGTGGAGTTCCTCGAATTTAATCTTGGCCTGCTGGATCTCATTTAGCAGCCAGTCAAGCGTCTGAAAGTGGTCTGCTAGCGTTGACTGCCTGCCTTCCGTCGATAGGGTTCCGTCATAGAATGTCTCCAGCTGATCATGAAGGTGTGCAAGCTCGTCCCACTGCTGCTCAGACAGGCGGTCTTCAGCGAGACTTTTCTGGCTCTGGCCAGCCTCATACTGGTCACAAAAGATTTGAATCCTCTCCTTGACGTTGAGAGCCCTGCCGATCGACATGAAGTACGAATTCCAGCGTGTCTGCTGGCTCTGGATAAGCTGGGCTAAATTAGGATCTGCTGTTCCCAGGGGGTGCAAAGGCAACTCACTTCTAAGCCATCGAACGTTAAAGACAAGGAAAAGTCACTCAAGAGGGCGCCAACACCGTATTGAACAGGGTGAACAGTGTTGCACGTGGCTCCACATGACCGTCGTTTCAAAGCTCCGAAACTTCTTAGCTCGGTCCGTCCCCACGCACCCAGGCTTTCCTGGCGATTCTTCGCGAGTTGACCAGAGCGGCAGGCAGTCGCCTAGGCCGACTGGGCAACCTCGGACGAACAAGGAGGTGCTCATCCATCCTTTCCGCCTTTGCTCGGACAGGGATCCCTTTGGCAGATCTCGCCAATGGCTTTTGCGTCTAGATGCGGCGTGTCTCCCGGGACTTGACTCAATGGGAAACCTTCCAACACCGCCCCCATGAACATGACTGGCCGTATAGCCTCTTTGGCAAAGCCCGAGGCGTTGAATCAGGCCTTTTGGAAGCGAGCCACTCTCCGTCATGCCTTGCCTCCGGAACGCCTGATCTATGCCCTTTGTTCAATGTCGCCGTCTCTCGTCTTAGTACAGCCCTCCGAGGCTTGACTTGCAGGGACTGTTCTTCTTCGAAGCCTGGCACCGCCCCCCTATTCTCTATATGCTCTGCCGGGCTTCCCGCACCGCCAACTATTGGGTGACACACATCTGAACTAAATCTGTCAGAGCACGGACTCTGCTTGATATATAACTTGAGCCCCGGTCAGATCGACACACTCACACACCACACCCCTTCCTACGTTCCTTCTCCGAGCATCTCGTTGTTTCTTGTTTTCTGTTGGAAGCAAAGATTGCTTTCCCAAGTCACTCACTATGATTTCCAAGTCTGTCGCTCCCTTCTTGGCCCTGGGCTCGGCCTCCCTCGCTCTCGCCCAAGACTTCATTGCAACTACTGGCGTGGTGGCGCAGAATGGATCTGCTCCCATTCGCCGTAACATCAATGAACTTGCTTCCGAAGCAGGCCCTCAATGGTATGCCGGCAAGCTCTGATATCCTGTCTCGGTCTTTCGCTTACATGGCTGTAGGGATCTGTACATCCAGTCGACGGTTTGCTGCACAAAGCTGCAGGCAAGAGGCTGACTGCTCCGTCGTGTTGGTTCAGAATCAACTGCGTGTTCCACCGCGAGCGTCGCCGTGTTTTGAGTGGGAACGGAATTGGCAAAGCGGATTCGGAGCTGCGTTTTTGGAATTGAATGGGAACCGAGCATTCCTCGTTGATGGACTCTCAGACCCAAAAGAGTTCCATCGCAGTCTTATATTCTAATTGCTAGCTCTACTCATTGGAGAAGCTCAAACTGTGCCGTCTAATTGAGGCCCAAGACATCTGGTCTCTGCATTGTAGATAAGTTCCGCTTTGGCCTAGAGTGGTCAGCACCTGGGTAGCTAACCAACAAATAAGCCTGCAGAAGTTCAGCAGCCTCGGCCTTCTCACACCGGAAGATAGACAGCGATCTTGGAAGCAACGGAAACGCCAAGGCGATACGAGTTGATCGACCAGGGTCCATGAACATCTAAGCTAGAAGACTTCCTTTTGCGGCGTTGAATGCGGGCGAAGTATAGCGCAAACGACCTGCAACGATAATGTCTCCTCGATGGGTACAATAGCGCATTAAGCTTGGCAGGTAATACGGAATAAAACCTACGCCGACGCAAACCATTCACTGCGTCTGGAGATTGGCCGATGAACAAGCCACACTCAAGGCTATGACACAATTTACCTTATGCTTATTCTACCAGGATGCTGTCCGGAGCTAGCGAAACGAGCGGCACAGCATGCGGGTGGAGGGGACTTTTCGGGGTACATTTTCAGAGTACTTCCGATCCGGAACAGAGCCATGCGTGGTGTGGACTGATCTGAGGTGTGGGCTCAAATGCAGTAGCTCCCAAGAAAAATCTCGCTTTTCGCCGAACCCAGAAAATCCCGTACCCTCTCGCGACAAGCCATGGAAGTTCCTCCTGAACAATCATCATGGCAGCAGAGCAGACCTTAGTCCGTGACTCCACAGAGATCTTGAAGAAGTACCTAACATCGCCGTGGCAGCGGCATAACACTCCCAAAGGATTCGATAAAGCCTGGAAAGAAGCGCGGAATGCGCCCGCACATGATACGCAAAGAATCTTTCTCGATGCGGGGTTCCAAGCCTGGGTGGCATTGTTCCTTGTGACAGCTTGCCGCGGACGTCATTACAATGGGAAAACCACCGAGGACGCGACGATTGCAGCTTTCAATAAGCTCTCTCCCGGACAACGACGATGCGTCGGAATTGAGCTTGCAGCCACGAAACCTCACGAGACCGCCGCACGCGCTATAACGAGGCTGTCGGAACGGATACGTTCGATGCGTAATACTGGTAAGCAGCTATCGTCTGCCGACACAGCGGGCGCAGACCTAAGCCCGTCGTTTCTGGGCGAGACGGAACCCATCCAGAACTTAGACCAAATGAATGCTGCGAATTCAGGAGAAGTCGCAGACTCTGCCCCGACTAGCACAACGGATACGTCCTCAAGCGTTCCTCCGTCTGCTCTATCTAACGATCAGACAACAGCTTTGGGGCATTCACTGGACCAGACGCTATCGGGCCCGGCTACGGGATTACTATCTGCAGTGTTCCCTCAAAGACTCTGCAGCGCAATCAGGAGAACCGGTGACCAAGCGGCAATAGCAATGACGTACACATACTCCGCTGACGGGACATTCATTTGCCTGATGAGTTTGGGTCTGGCAAATCGAGTCGAAGCGGTCGCCAGAGACTTATACGGCATAAATTTGGAAGTGATTGACGGCTGTCGATGCATCGTTATGGAGCACGGGTCAGGTGAGACAAGACTCTGCTTCGAACAAGATTTCACAGCGCGAGGTGCTCATGAGCAGGCTCTCGGCAACTGGCTTGGTCCTGAGGTGACTATGGCGGTCAATCACAGTCCAGTCCGAAAGGAAGAGAGAAAGCAGGCAATTCTTCACGTAGGATGTGTAAACCTCCGGATTGCCGCGGATCCGGGCCAAGGAGCCATTCTAAGTCTTAGCCTGGGACTGCTCGATAGTTATTGTATCAAGGATAAGCTAGGACTGTAGGGAATCGAGTCGTGGATTGATGTCATGCTCCCTCCTTGACCTTGCCATTTCCATCTGAGATGAAGGCGAGCAATAGGCCTCTGGATAATCTGATTTGCCCAGTGTCACTTAGTGGTCCCAAAAGTTCACCGTCGTGTTCTTGGTATGCAGACACTTTGCAATCTTTCCAGAACACCATCTGATTGCGCCCACTGATCCCGAGAGGAGTATTCCTGCTACCACTGGAAAAATCTATGCCTTCCTGGAGGGCATCGGCCTTGGGTATGTCGCCCTACGGAAAGGTCAGACCGTGCAATAAGTCAGGTCAAATCGCGTACCATCGCTATTTCTATGCCCAACGGAGGCTGTAACAAGTATTTTTGCCCTCGAGTAGCAGTTGTCGAGGGGCTAGACTTGGGTCACTCGAAGAGACGCTGTTCCCACGAGGCGAGGCCTGACTCTGGTTTGCGTTGCACAAAACGGCTTGTCGGGCGGAATGCGACACGCTGTCACTCAAGTAGTTATTCGATTGATCTTGAATGGTGAGGAAATAATCGTGTTCGACAACACAAATTTCGGTGCCAGGCTCGGTACATAAAATGAATCGACGCGTAGGTGCCCAGCAGGTCGAAATGTGCTTTCGACCCCGCATGAAGAAGACAAAAGCACGTGCTGGATGACGCCAGATCATCTCCACACCAAGACGATTTCATAATCGGCGCCACCTTCCTTCTTCCCAATAATAATCCAATCTCCGAGCCACAAGAGCAATACCCGTGCCACGCCCCACTTTATTTGGAATTCGCAAGCTCCCACCTCCTA
>KQ030789.1:0-24906 GCA_000956045.1 Hirsutella minnesotensis 3608
GGGCAATTTTGTTACTGCAGCCTTCGGGCACTCGGAGGGATAGGGGGCCCATGGCCAACGGCCAACAGCCCCACATCTAGGCAACGCATGTCCAATCATTGGGCAGGAGTGACGTACTATGCCGAAAAGGACCGGGGGGAGTAAAGGCAGTCAGTAACAGCGAATCAGACGAGAGGATGATGCTGGTTTTGTCTCCACTTCCGTTTGAACGCTTTCAAGCACAGGCGGGGCCAAGCAATGAGTGGAATTCATTGGCTGACGGAGTACTAGCGGGGCCTGGACCCTGCTTTTCTGTCGTTGGGTGGAGTCAGGCCGCAGGAGTGGTCGCCTTACAAGAAGGCCGCAAGGTTGGCCTCTTCTTCCAAATTGTAATTTTCTAATTTCTCGTGTTGAGATAGAACTGGGGTAATTTTGATGAGACAAGGTGGTCTTTTTTTTTGTCGACTAAGCAGTCTTACTTTTCTTTCCAGACGAGCGGCATTTACCGCTGCAGAGTGAAGATTTGGAGCCTGTGCCTGGCTCTCACGCGGACAGATTGAATCGCCCTAAGGGGCTTAGCGGCCTTTTTACCAACGTCCTAACGGCGTGTTGGCCGTCCCTGGTTTTCTGTGAGACAGCCACGTGAGTACCTTTCTTCCGGTTTCGACTAGGGGACTGACGGTAGCCCTTCTTCTGCAGGTTTAGCAGCGCATCCTTCCAGGGCCTTGACTGACCGGGGTGGTTCCGTGCTTCGCTCCAGGATGTCGGAGGAGAAGAAAGACGACAACACCGCTGCAGGTACGGGCGGTCCCGATACTACCAGTACGGCAACAGGGGAGACAACATCAGGAGTGGTTATGAATATGCCAGAGGATTGTCGATGCGGCTTAGATTGGCGGAGGCCAAACGACTCGGAGGGTTTCACGTGGAACTACCAGACTGTGTGTCCCGTGCCGCCGTCGGAACATCCAAGCTGGCGGCCTTACTTCCGCTATATATGGAACTCTGGCTCCGGGGGAGGACAGGCCCCTGGAGGTGCTCGCGTTATCATCAATGATGGCAAGGTCAGTTGGGTTATCCATTCCTTGCAAGATGCTTTGCTGACTTAAGCGTTTGTGTTTCAGTGGAGGCACCCGCCTAATGCCAGATAATCTGTTTCTGTCCTTGCCGCATGTCCAGAATTAGAGTGGCCGTCCCTGAGCGAGGGGAAGTGTTTGACTGCAGCGATGACGCAAATTCGATATGGATTCGGAATGGATACGAGAGTTGTTGAATTCATGATACTGTAAATCCGAATCAACATCCGCCGAGCTTGGATAGCGTGACAATGTAGTCCGTCTTGCCCTTGCGATATGCCTCGAGACAGTGTAACCATATCCTTTAGACTACGGCTTTCAACCAGCTGATGCGACTTTCTCTATCCTAGTGCCAGGCTACAGACAAATCTCAAGAGGTAGTAAGTCTCCCAGCGTTTACAAGATGTAGATACTCCAAGAGACAACCCCAACACCCCCGGAGGGATGGTCAGACTACGTCCGCCACCCGCAGGGTGCATCCCGTAGCGCAGCGAAGGGCCATGCGAATGCCTTTACTGCAAACACTACAGATTGAGTAAATACGTTTACAAGTACACTTCAAAAAACAAACACTCCAACCGTAAACCCAAACCCAAACGCTACCAACCCTCACCACACCCGTTGGCCCCACGAGCGGAGCGAAGTGGACGTCGAGCGGAGCGAAGATGTGCCCGTGGGGGAGTGGAACGACCAGCCGGAGGCTACCGTAGCCTGAAGGGCGAAGGTGTGTGTAGCGACCGTGGGGAGCGACAGAGCGTGACGACTGCAAAGGAGGCCTGCTCTCCTCCATGGCCCCCTATTCTCTTAACTTTGGTATATAGGGGGCCCATGGCCAACGGCCAAACGCCCCACTCTTGAGACCGCATGTCTTTTTAAAGGCAGGAGGGATGTCGGTAGACCGAAAGGAGTGGAACGGATGCAGGTTGTTTGTAAAGCCAATGGGAACGGAGGACGCATGGCTAGTCTAGGGTCAGATGCTGCACAGCTTACATGACCCACTCATGCAGGGTTCAAGCAGAACGACGACGGAGTATAAAGACCTCGGGGTCGCCCACTCTTTCGATCCGAGTCGGATCCATTTTACCCTCCCCTTACACATTGCGCGAGAGTCGCGCACACGTGAAACGAAGTTGACGGTGACACTTGATGTCAGTCCATAGACTGGGTTTGGAGAGCAAGCGGACGAGCCAAAATCCAGAATCACGGAGAGGTGATTCCGACTTGTCCAACAAGCGTCATCGAACGTCTATGTGTGAGAGCATTGGGGATGAGACACGACAACCTTCTTACGGCAAAACGTGCGAAGTGAGCACTAAGAAATTCCCTGGAAGATCTGCCACACCTTAGCTGTGTAGCGCTGGGTGGCGTTACCACAATGTCGACGGAGGATGGGCGACACGTCTGGCAGGGCCTTGACTCAGGCTTGTTTCCTGGGCGGCGTGAGCTCCCGGGCCTCCAATCATCGGGGAGCTTCTCGGCCTCAATTCGGCTGGGAGAGGACGACCGTATTTGCTGTGAGCATGGATCGAGTATGGCTCCGTGGGCTCACCCATGGTGCAGGCGGTGGATCTTCGTCCTGCTTTTGACGCAATGTCCTGTATCGAGTGTCGCCTTGTCTTTGAGACTTTTCGACTGCTTCGGAGATCGACTGTATCTACACTTTGCTGCGAGGTGGATCGAGCAAGGTGTATGCCACTACCGAGTCTTGCTCTATCTTGGCCCGGACGGCCCGGGCTTGACCGAGGAGGATTGTAGGAGGTTGAGATCTTTATTGGCCGTGGCCTCGGGCACATTGGTTGCGCTCACTGAGTCAGGCATGTTAAATTTCCTTGTGGAGCCGGTTCGATGCTCGGCACACTGGATGAGGCAGCAGATGCCTCAATGGGCCTCCTCGATGGTCCGAGACGAAGTCGAGTTCTCTGGCTGTCAGATGCTCTTCAGCCTTCTTTTGGACGACATAGGCAGCTCCGGAATTCTGGAAACGGAGGGACAAGATGTTAGCAGCGATACTCGAAGACAGCAAGGCAACTCAAGGAGAACCATGCCGGCGTAATCAGGCAAACCTCAATGGCTATGAACACTTCAATTCGCGAAGCAGTAGGTTTCAGGCAACCCTGATGCAGGAGATCTTAGAAAGGAGATGGAATGTAGTACAATGCGTTTACAAGAGATAGATAGTAAGAGCACCCCCGGAGGGAGAGTCAAGACTATGAAAAGGCACCGCAGGTGCGCGGAGGCCGAAGGTCGACGTGCGAAACGTAGCGAACGCAGTGAGCGTCAACCAGATAGAGATCTAGTCTGAATAAATGCGTTTACAAGTTTACTCTACAAACCACTCTCTCCACCTGTAGCCAAACCCCAAACACTCCAAACTAAACCCAACCCCCCAAACACTCGCCGTTGGCCCCGACCGGAGGGAGGACGTGAGCGGAGCGAGCACGTGGACTGCAAGGCCACGCATCGACCGAGAGGGAGATGGCCCGTCGACTGGAAGGAAGACGCAGTGGGTGGGAGCAGCGCGACCGACGGAGTCACTACTCGGGCGACGACAGGAGCAAGAGTACCTCCATGGCCCCCTATTCTCTTAACTTTGGTATATAGGGGGCCTACGGCCAACGGCCAAACGCCCCACACTGTAGGCACTCGATCCAATCAGAGTGCGGTCATACACTCAATGGAGTGGAACGGAAGGAGTGGTCGGTAAGAGCCAATCAGACGGATGGATGAGGCTCGTTGCAGATGCAGCTTGCATACGCTTGCGTGCATCCACTTTTGACTTGAACGTTCAAGCAGAACGCATACGGGGTATATAAGAGGCAGGCCCTCGCCCCTTTCCAGCTTCGGGAGAGGTTGTCTCTTCTCTCCCTTTCTCCTCCAAGCGGAGCGAATGTATGCAAGAAGGACTTGGGGAGGTGGATTGATGAAGCGAGGTGCTAGGTTACCACGCAGGGTATCAGAGCAAAGGGTCGTACCAGTTGTGGCACAGGCATCGTGCCTTCTCCTCTCAAGGAGAGGCAGCTTGGGAAGTATTTGGTAATCAGGCGAGGACGCCAGTTATCGCACAGAGGCGTAGTACGCCCGGGATGGACTGCATTCCCTCCTCTCAAGGGCTGGAAGACGTGCTCTTGTGGCAGCCCAAGGCGGTGTGCCGCATCAGGGAATCTATGGGCAAGTGTCGAGGACAGTCTGTCGGATCTCTCTACATGGAAATGAGGAACCGGCGAGGCTCGCTTCTAGGCCTGCTCGAGAGGGGTCACTTGGGGCGATGCGTGCGAGAGCCCTGGTGCGCTCTGACGGTTCGGTTTCGAGACGCAGAGTCACTATTGCGCAGGGTGCAAGAACTCCCCAAGACTCTGAGAGGGGGCCTTTTTTGCTGGGTCTGGATGGCGGCAGAGCCCAAGACTCTATGGCCTGCTTGGCCTACCGCATCAACATGCGTTTTGCTATTCGGCGGAGTTCCCGCCTCCTATTCGGTGAGGAGGTTGGTCGAGGTGTTCTTACGAGAGTCGACACCAGGACAGGGGTCGAGGGGAAATGACTTCGCCGCCGATTGGTGGCTCCAACCCTTGGCCGATGAGATGGACTTTGACTACTGGCACAGTTGCCACGAGAGCCTCCTGTGTGGTGCGCACCGGGCGTTTGAGATTCGCCCCGGGGATTGCTTGAGAGCTTACGACTTGGGCACGGATTTGCCCGACGGCAGCTTACACAAGCATTTGAGCTCCTCGCAGACTTCGAGTGAAGTAGACGCTGAGGTCTGTCTAGTCAGACAGCCGTTACGAGAACTAGATGTGAACATTACAGAACCCATGTGAAGGACGATGTACCGTCGGCTTGGAATTGATCGTGGCAGTGATAATAATTGTAAGATTAATGAAGCAGGTTAATTAAGAAGTGATTGAGTATAAGCACCTGAATCTCGGTTCCCACCGGCTCAAGTTCAGGCGGAAGGTACGATTGTTGTACAAGAATGATATCCACGCAAGGTTTACATGGCGTAGTCGTTCCAAGAGGCAGCTACTGAGCCCCGCAGGGATGGCTAGAGATATGAAAAAAGCCACCGGCAGGGTGCGCCGAGCGTAGCGAGGTGCGAAGAGCGACCGTAGGGAGCGATAGCCACAAGAGATACTTGATACAGACTGAATAAACGCGTTTACAAGTATTCCCTAAAAAACAAACACTCCAAACTGTAACCCAACCCCAAACACTCGCCGTTGGCCCCGACCGGAGGGAGGACGTGAGCGGAGCGAGCACGTGGACTGCAAGGCCACGCATCGACCGAGAGGGAGATGGCCCGTCGACTGGAAGGAAGACGCAGTGGGTGGGAGCAGCGCGACCGACGGAGTCACTACTCGGGCGACGACAGGAGCAAGAGTACCTCCATGGCCCCCTATTCTCTTAACTTTGGTATATAGGGGGCCTACGGCCAACGGCCAAACGCCCCACACTGTAGGCACTCGATCCAATCAGAGTGCGGTCATACACTCAATGGAGTGGAACGGAAGGAGTGGTCGGTAAGAGCCAATCAGACGGATGGATGAGGCTCGTCAGCACGGGAGACGTGTTTCCTCATCCCAAGATTCAGACCTGGAGTCTGTGGCAAGTGGAACTCACGAAGATTGTTTGCCTACTCGAGAGTGCTCTTTTCAGTCGAGTGGCGACTTCAATTCATCATGTGAACCGGAAAAGGAGAACGAGGAAGAAGGATATGTGATGTGGAAGAACAGCACATCTGAGGCAGCTGCCGGTACCCGTTGTACGGGTCCTCAGACACACTGTGGCTGCTGCAGTCGTGATGATTGTGTCGACTTTTGTCGGGGACATCGCTGGTGTAAGCGAGTCTATGAGCTGTACGGTCGGCCTGGCTACTCCATGAGCAGGTTGGAGTTTGAGGACATGTTCGATGCTTGTGTTGGGCACAGGGTGTCTGAATATGAATATATGTTGGACGAAGACGTCCTTAGGTTCGGTAATGAGTATCGGATTTTGCTCCGTTTGAAGCAGGGTGAGGCCTCATTGAGTGAGGCTGACGTGTCCCTCGTGGAGGAGTTCTTCTTACAAAAGAGCCAGGAGATGGCATGGCTTCTTTCCCACGAGGGAGATGATCCCTACTTTTACGTACGCTCTTTGCCCTGTCGTGCGGCCAAGCCCGTCAGTTGTATGGCGTCTTCCATAGATGCGGCAGGGACAGCATCAAGAACAAGGTGAGATGGGTTGGACACACGACCAGTGGTGGCGGCTTTGGAGAATGGACCACAGACAGAGTCATCCAACTTTCCGCGTTAAGCAGTCTCGACGACTTGACTTCATATGACGCAGTGCTAGCCTATCACGCAACACTGGCCGTTGACAGTAGATGAGGATCAGTGAGATGATATGACTTTTCTTCCCTTCCACATCCCCGGCTGCCGACTACTTCACTCAATCGAGTAGACATCAAAGCGTTTACAAGTGAATCATCTTGAAGCAATCCAACTCTAAGATAAGCCCCGCAGGGATGGTCATGACTATGAAAAGGCACCGCAGGTGCATCGAGGCCGAAGGTCGAGATGCGAAAGGGCAGCGAGACATAGTCGAGCGTCACACAAGATAGAGATATAGACTGAGTGAAAGCGTTTACAAGATTTCCCACAAACCCAAACACTCCAACTCGTAATCCACACCCCAAACACTCTAAACCGTAAACCCAACCCCAAGCACTCGCCGTTGGCCCGCGACTGGAAGGAGCGTGTGAGCGGAGCGAGCACATCGACCCGGAGGGGAGATGGCCGTGGGAGTGGAACGACCAGCCGGAGGCTACCGTAGGCCGCAGGCGAAGGTGATGTGTAGCGACGAGAGGAGCGGAAGAGTGTGTCGCGACGTGAGGAGCACTCACTCTCATGGCCCCCTATTCTCTTAACTTTGGTATATAGGGGGTCAATGGCCAACGGCCAAAAACCCCACATTTAATGAGTGCAAGTCATTTATTGGCTGCAACGAGGTGTGTAGGCGGAAGACGACAAGGGGGAGACGGAGCAGTGTTTAGGAGCCAGTGGGACTAGAAGGGGTCCATTTAGTCGTCCTGTATGCCTCTTGCAATCAGTACTGTATCTAACTCTATAAGGAAAGGGCCCAACGCGTCGCGTGTGCCCTATAATTACAGGGGACCTTTTCACTATAGCAGTTCAATAATGCCCTACAACTCCCTATAGCTTCACCGCCGTTAGCCCCTGTGAGCGCTCTTGAGCCCTATATTGCTCCCTTGGGCAGTGCCTATATAGATAAACACCACCGCACGCGTGCATAAAAGCTCTCGCGATACTATAACTTAGCACCACCATCAATAGTATCAACACCTCACTTTCTCAACGCCCATAACGCCGCGATTTGCTCTAATTGAGCCGTCTTTCTGTGAAGATGCAACTCCTTCCTCCTCCCGACAATATGCCACTATTCCCGTCTCTCCATGACGCCGTTAAGGCTCTCGAGCATCATGCCCGCCCGCAGGGTTACGCCGTGATAAAGTACAAACCTAGTAACTACCGGGGTGGAAAGCCCCGGCGCATGGATATCGCCTGTGCGTGCGGGGGCCGTAAATACCATACTATTGCGACTGGCCTTCGCAAGGCGGGCACGAGGAAGACGGCCTGCCCCTTCCGGGTGAAGGTCGTGCAGCTTGACGACGATAACGGGCTCTGGAGGGTCGTTGTGATGCGCCCAGACCACAATCACGATGCCTACAACCCAGGTGCCTTCCCAGAATACAGGCGCCTCTCCGAGGCCCAAGTGAGGCAGGTGGAGATGCTCTCCGCCGACGCCGGCATCACGGCTAGGCAGATCTTGCTGGCCCTAAGGGCACAGAGCCCCCGGCGCCTCTTAGCTACGGAACAAGACATCGCGAACCTCTGTGCCCGACTTCACCGACTACGTCTTGGGGCACACACTTCGACTCAGGCGCTCGTGGCCCGGCTCGACGCCGAAGGCACGTTCCACAAGGAAAAGCTTAACGCTGAGGATCAATTTGAGTACCAATTTATCGGGCTTGACGACGGCTTAAAGCTCGTGAGCCGTCATCCTCAGCTGCTCATGGCAGACGTCACGAATAATACAAATAAATACGGCCTTAAGTTGCTCGAGATAAATGGCCTCACGTCTCTCGGCACCGTCTTTCCCGTAGCCTGCTGCTTCGTGCCGCGAGAAGACGTTCCCGCGTTTACCTGGTGTTTTGAGCAGCTTAAGAATTGGGTTACCGGCGAGGCACGCGCCCGGCAGCTAGATGACGATGCCTTCATTCCACACGTTATAATTACAGACTACGACGCCGCGGCTCGCGCCGCTCTTACTACGACCTTCCCGGACTCGCAGCTTCAAGTATGTACGTGGCACATCATAAAGAACGTGGCCACTTACGCCCGGCGGCACTGGCAGGGTGACGGTAACGATGATCCATTTGAGCCTGAGCCTCAGCGCCGGGAAACACATAGTGATGACCCAGGGAGGTGGTCGGGCGGCCCTGGGGAAAGAAGCCCGGGAGAATTCGTCACGGCCTTCAAATCTGTGCTCCACGCGCCTACAGAAGAGGAATTTGACGATCGTTGGAATGCCCTCATCGCCGGCTTCCCAGCGCAGCCGCGCTTAATACAGTATCTCGAGGAAACGTGGTTGCCAGTACGGAAGCAGTGGGCGCGTGCCTGGACTCGCTGGTACCGTAATTGGGGTCATACAACAACGTCACCTTGTGAATCGCTTCACGCTAGCTCTCGCAGCTTCATTCGCAATAGTCAATCTAACCTTCTAGCCGTATATCACGCGCTGCGGCTTCAACGAACGACTGTACAGGAACATCACGACCGCGCGGTTGAGAGAGAAGCTATTCGCCCCCGTGCCCCTTCCCGCCTGCCTCTCTACAATAAGGTTAGTGAGAAGGCGTCATATCGTAGCCTCGAGCTTGTGCAGAAGCAGGCGCGAGCCGCTACGGCCTCGCTGCTCTACCCGGAAGAGAGAGCCCTGCCCGAGTGTACGAATAGCTTCACTTCACAGTACGGCCTGCCTTGCAAGCATATTATCGCCTCTTTCCTCGCTGTGGAAGGTGACGGGCCTAATAGGCGCGTCACGACGAAGGAGGCGCTTCCACTAGCCTTCTGGGATAACCACTGGCTTCTTCGCGACGACCTAGTAAGCTTCCTAGTAGTGATAGCTTTATTTCTTGACTAACGATGCATTGCAAAGGCCGACACCGATCCATACCGACGAATTCGCGATCCTCGAGTCGTTGCCCGGAGGCGAGGCACTATTAGAGTTGCAACCACATCATCGCCTACTACCAACAACACCTCGTCACGGGCGTCACGATCACGGTCACAACAACAGCAATTGCAGCGGTCAACAGCGCCGCGGCGGCGCCTTATAGTGCCTCCAGAGGTGCCACAAGCGTCACAGGCGTCACGGTCAGTGCCTTTGCCGGACCTAGAGTCAGCAGGCATGGCGGCCCAAGCGACTATCACTACAATCGTCAAGCAACTTGAGACTATTCAGAACTGCCTAGGTATCTGTAATGCCGAGTTGAAGTCGTCACGGCCGCCTGCCGACATCACGATCGAACAATCGCCTATAGAGCCGAGGTCATACAGGCAGCCTCGCAGCTTTCCACGGTCAGCTAGAGCGACGCAGGAGATGCGGCGCCTACCTTCTGCCTTCGAGGAATTCGAGCCGACGTCCGCTTCACAAGGCGGCGCGAGACGAGGTTATCGCGAGCGGGCTCGTCAATTCACACTCAACACATCCTCAAAGCCTCTTTCTAACGCTCTTCCATCGATACAGGGCGGCTTCGGGCAGCCACAAGCGCTAGAGCCAGCAAATACAGTAGCAGAAGGCGCTATAGGGCACTCTCCCAGCCGCAGAAGAGGTGCTGGAGCGCTGCGACCGTACGAGAGTGTATGGGAGCTATAATTAACCTATATTTTCTATAGAGATATTATATCTCGCGATATCTTCACTTTGTGTGCCGTGCTTCGTCGTGACGGTCGGCACGATCATTGACTACAAGGTCAGGCCCAATTTACTATGGGAAAATCGCGTTATTGAGGTATCTTATGATTCGCGTCACTCCTGCCTGATACGGCCTAGCATACAGTACTAATTGCAGGAGGCATACAGGACGACTAAATGGACCCGACTAGAAGGGCCACGGCCGTTAGCTATTGGTCAGTTTGCCTTGGCTTACATGACCTAATGCGCTTGTACCCGTTCGAGCAGATTGTGGATCAGATCCCGCGTTGTGGGACGGCAGCCCATTGGCTAATGACTTGGCTGTGGGCCACAGATGACGCTTGTCAGGCAGAATCAGGCCCGTTTGGCGGCCACTACAAGAAGGCCAAGGGGAATGCCTTTTTCTACTTTTCCCTACCCCTGTATCTAGGCAGAGCCGTCATTCTATCCTTACGTCTTACTGTCCCATTGCTTGAGAGAGCCGCTTCGGTTTGGCCATCCGAGGACACCTGCTACGTGGTAGTGTTGTGCTTGTCTCTTTATATTCCCGACGAGGTGAGAGATCAGCCCATTGAGAGTGGCTTGGCCGCCCGGTCTTTGCTGGAGTGTTGGTCCCTGACTTTTCTGTGAGACAGCCACGTGAGTGAGTTCCCGTCCCGCACTAATCTGCGGGTGAGGGTTAATTGGTTCGCAAGCCTAGCCGCGCGTTTCCGTACGCCTTTAGGACCAGGTCCTTTTTTCCCGCGTTCGACCAGCATGCAGGAGAATAAGCAAGCCGACGACCACACTGCCGGCACAAGCAGTGCTGGCACGACAACCACGACAACAGAGCATATGTCAGCCGGAGTGGCTATCAAGATGCCGGAGGGCTGTCGATGCGGTCTCGAATGGCGGATTCCAGATGACTCGGAGGGCTACACGTGGAATTACCAGACGGTATGTCCCGTCGCAGCAAAAGATCATCCTTATTGGCGGCCTTTCTTCCGCCATATTATAGCCTCTGGCTCGGGTGGTGGACAGGCTCCTGGAGGTGCTAGGATAATCATTAACGACGGAAAGGTAAGCGGCTATGTCCTTTTGGCCGTGAGGATATTTGCTAACTCGGGTACGTTTCTAAGTGGAGACATGCACCCAAGGCCCGGTAGTGTGGCCGTTGTCGGACCGGTCTATTGTATTAACGACTTAGGGTAAAAAGAAAGGACCTGTGCGTTCAAGATCCACGAAGGGTGATAGATACGGAAAGACAATCGAAGAGTTAAGTTAATGACAGGTATTCGGGAGTTCCGCACAGTTTCCAAGGGAGACAATGCGAGAGTTGTTGTCGTAGGATATACGCCATTCACATAGATCAAGATACCCGCCTCGGACATTTCTACTGCAGACCTGAACTGTACATTCATCTCGGCGTGGTGAGCAGATGTGTTTAGGGAATATTGCTGTGAGTGAACTATCCCGTCGTCGTGCGTTTACAAGGTCATGACTCTTCAAGGGCTACCACTCCGAATCCCGAAAAGATGGCTATGACTACGGAATAGACCCCGAAGGGGTGCAGGCGAGCCGAAGGTTCGACTGTGAAGGGCAGCGAGCCATAGGCGAGCGTCAACCAAGATGCTCTCTACATAATGAATAAAAGCGTTTACAAGACTTCTTAAAAAGACAAACCAAACCGTAAATCTCAAACCCAAATGCTACCAACCCTCACCACACCCGTTGGCCCGCGACTGGAAGGAGCGTCGTGAGCGGAGCGAGCACATCGACCCGGAGGGGAGATGGCCGTGGGAGTGGAACGACCAGCCGGAGGCTACCGCAACCCGGGAGGGTGAGGATGCCTTGGCCCCCTATTGCTTTCTTAACTTTGGTATATAGGGGGTCAATGGCCAACGGCCAAAAACCCCACCTCTTTGGAACGGAAGTCATTTATTGGCTGGAGTGAGGTACGTAGATCTTTTGGAGGAGACGGGAAAAAGATGGTCCGTAACACCCGGAGGACGGAGGCAGCGAAGGGTGGTGGTGCACTGCAGAGTCTCGCTCATGCAGGCCCATGTGCTTGAACACGTTCAAGCAGAACAGCGCCGACAAGGGGGGGAAGGCGACAAAGGTATAAAGGCAGAGAGGCCCCCCAGCGACGCGACTGTCGGGAAGAAGGCCTCTTCATTTCCTCTTCTCTGACTGCGTCAGAATCGAGGATTGGAGTTTTTGTCGAAAGACATTCTGATTTGTGTGGCTAGTCACTCACTCACCTACCCGGGACAAGGGGACACGGAACAGAAAAGAGGGAACTAGCCCCCGAGGGGAATCCTGCTTACGCAAGCAGGACGTCAGGTGACTTCGCGAGTAGCACGCGTTTGTTGCTTTGTGTCACTGGGGTGACGCGATTGTACGCCATTCTTTGGCACTACGCTGGACCAGAGTCCCGGATTACGCATCCCGGTGAGGCCAGATCCTGAGAGAGGCGACATCATGGACGCAAGAGCCGCTCACCCGCAACCAAATTTCGAGACAATTTCGGATAGCTTCGATGCTTTGTCAGAGCAGTTTTCGCTCTGCAGTAACCTTCCCGCCGTAGATGGCGGGGCCCGGCTGGTTGATATGCTCCAAGCTGTCTTGAACAGGCTGGATACCCTTGACCGAAAGGTGGACGGCATTGACCGAAAGGTGGATGGTCTAGAGCGGCGGATGACAGTGGCGTGAGTCACGGTTTATTCTTACCATCATGACCTGTGGCTGACTCTCCGTCTTTTCTCGCAGGGAACGAAACGGAGTGGCGCGCATGGAGAACAGCAGTGCAATGCGATCGGATGCAGCCTTGGCTCCTCTCTTTAGTCTCGAGACGGGCGCCGAGATCCCGGGTTGTCCATCCACCATGGAAGAGGCCGGTGAGCTGTCATGTAAGCAGACCGCTTCCTGTTCTCTTGCCTTTTTGAAGGGGTTGAGTTTTAATCTGACCTTGCGTAGCACGAGAGGTCGACCGCATCTTAAGACAGCTGGGTGCATCTACGGCAGGCTCAGTACATGATAGACGGCGTCGTTTGTTATTGACTCTCGGCGTGGCCACGCGGGCGGTGTGATTCAGTGCAGTTTTGACACTTAGGCGTTGAGGAGGACCTTTTCTATTTTGGATGCCATGATGATTCCATTTGCATACCCACTTGCATACCAATAGCCACGAAATAATGCCTATCGTAGAGATGAACCTGTTTGATCCTGACTCTACTTCGCTTGACTTTGTGTATTGACAATACCCGGCTACAAATAAGAGAACACGAGAGTGGAGGCTCAAATGCGTTTACAAGGTAGCCTCACTCAGACAACAGCTCCAACACCCCCGGAGGGATGGTCACGACTATGTCCGCCACCCGCAGGGTGCAGCGACGCAGGAGCTGCGAAAGGCAGGGACCGAGTGCAACGAGGGAACGTCACGCTCCAAGTAGATAGATTGAATGAATACACGTTTACTTTTAAAACCAAACACTACCACTAGACACAAACCCCAAATACTCCCGTTGGCCCCGCGACTGGAAGGAGCGTGGTGAGCGGAGCGAGCTGTCGAGCGGAGCGAAGACCCGTGGGGAGCAGGGCGACCGACCGGAGGTCAACCGTAGCGACGAGAGGAGCGAAGGACAGAGTAAGGCGACGACAGGAGCGCTTGCTCTCATGGCCCCCTATTCTCTTAACTTTGGTATATAGGGGGCCTACGGCCAACGGCCAAACGCCCCACACTCTAGACAGTCGATCCAATCAGACTGTTGTTTGTAGCCTCGCATGACAGGGGGGAAGAAGAGGTGTTCGTAAGAGCCAATCAGACGGATGGATGAGGCTCGTTAGGCGCTGGTTCCTTTAGGTTCCATGTGCGCGACGTTGTTCAAGCAGACAGGGGTCTGGCCACGGAGAGTATAAAGACTCGGGGAGTCGCCCACCCAACTTTGAAAGTTTTTATTCTTTGCATGATCCGGATGATGCCATACTGCTCCCAGCACGCGGAGCTTTTCTCTCACAACGGACGGCGCATGGGTGTCGTGGAGAAAGTTCCTTTTCCTTGACTTTGCTGGCACAGGGTGCTCTTTTGAAGCAGTCCACCAGAGCTGTCTTTTTGTTCATGTCCTACGGAGTAGGACCTCGGAAGAGATCTCGTTCTGTGAGAATAGCGAGTGCTGGATTCGACTTGGAGCGGATGCAGACCTTGTTGTCGATGCACACGGCCAGATATGGCCATAAAGTTCTTTCCCGGGAACGGGAATCGAGCAGTCGCTCGTTTGGTTTTTACTGTCCGGTCTTTGTCTGTGGTGTGCACCACGCCTTGAGGCGTCAGAGGGCACGGGTACGACGCCGACTGGAGCAGAACCTACCTTCGGTATGGGCGGCGGATGCCGATCCCACGATGGACGATATCTTGAGTTGGAGGTCAACGCTTGTCAACCTTGTCAAGGAGCTGCAGATGCAGTTTGGTCTGCCTTTTGCATGGGTGAAGTTTTTGCCTTCCGTCAGCACCAAGGAAGAGGCCATTGGCCGGCCTGCGTGGCCCCTGTTTTGTAGCACTGTCTATGCGGCCTTTTACCGCACGCTTTCAGTGCAGCAGAGCGCGAGCGTTGATTGTCCTAGGAAAGGGACAAGAGGCGAAGACGAGTCGGAGTGTGCAATGATGCTGGAGCAGCTGTATTGTGATTACTTTGGCCACGATGTGCGCAGGGACGGTTTTCTTCACGACGAGATGCGGGTCTTGAGTGCCGATCAGCTTACTGCGTGGTCGATGCTACTGGTGTTGTATACAGTGAGTGTACTTGGATTTCTAGTCGACAGCACCCTAGTTTCTCGGCGTGTTCAAACCATCATAGATGCGTTGTGGCCCTGTATCAAGAGAGTGGCATTGGATCACGCAAGGGACGGGACGGATGCATTTTATGATTCTGCGGAATAGGTTAATTCGTCCGAAGTTCTGTCGGGCTTACTGTATTGGGACATGAGGATGGCATCATGCCAAGCGCGTTTTGTACGCTGAGCTATAGGGATATTTACCTCGTGATGGATACTCACCGCGGTTCTATTTCTTCCCCATCCTCTCAGCTATTGATAAATTCCACACGGATCGTAAGACATATATGCGTTTACAAGGTGTAGATGCTCATAGAGACGGCTACTACGCCCCGCAGGGATGGTCATCACTATAAACCTTACCTCCGCAGGAGGTGCGACCGAGCCGAAGGTTCGGGCGTGAAGGCTTATACTCAAGTGCTACCAATTGTATTTACCGTTTACAAGATCACTTAAAAAAACAATCCAACCGTAAACCACCCCAAACGCTACCACTCGTAAACCCACACTCCAAACACTCCCGTTGGCCTGTGAGCGGAGCGAACGTGTGACCGGAGGGAACTCATCGACCCGGAGGGGAGATGGCCGTGGGAGTGGAACGACCAGCCGGAGGCTACCGCAACCCGGGAGGGTGAGGATGCCTTGGCCCCCTATGGCTTTTGGCGTCAGGACACGCGCGGTGTGATTTGATGTTTACTTTGCATGGTCGCGGGAGGCATCGATGGGAGCGGCGGCGTTGAGGAGTCTTTGCCTATTTAGGTTACCACGAAGGCGTCATCTGGGGTTAAGATGCACCCACACATAATACGATTATAATACATGGCTTTGCGTCTAGTTGAGGAGACCCTGACTATCAATGAGGTCCCGTAGCGTTTACAAGGTGTAGTCGCTCCAAGAGACGGCTACTAAGCCCGGGAGCGTTCTTTTCTGTTGTTTGCTCAAGCTGAGCAATTTTTTTTGTTCGAGTGAATGTCGGTCACGGCAGAAAACGAGGTAGCTAAGCAGAAACGACGAGGGGGAGTGAATGCAGTTGTAAAGCCAATCAGACAGGATGGATGATGGCTAGTGGGATGCAGCTTCCCTTTGGGTTGCATGCAGCCCTATGC
This sequence comes from Hirsutella minnesotensis 3608, assembly GCA_000956045.1. Classification (NCBI taxonomy): domain Eukaryota; kingdom Fungi; phylum Ascomycota; class Sordariomycetes; order Hypocreales; family Ophiocordycipitaceae; genus Hirsutella; species Hirsutella minnesotensis. The sequence continues at coordinate 15,938 of KQ030789.1, forward strand.
ACTTGAACGCGTTCAAGTGGAAAGTGGAGACACGCCAACAGAGTATAAGAAGGGAACAGGGCCCGCCCAACCTCAAAACTGAGAGGTGCTCTCCTTTTCTCTTTCCTTCTTGATACCCGAGCAGGGTTGTCCAAGCAGGCCATATGCCACTCAGGCTTGCTACGCCCTTCTTCCAGGTGTCAGAAACCGGGGGGTAGCACCGAGGACGGACCAGGAGCCGGAGCGAACCACTGAATGCAGACTGGACGGTTCTGTCTTCGGAAGAGCGAAGGGAAAGAGCCCGGTGAAGAGTGTCATGATGAGCACCGGTGCCCGAGCGGGGTGGGAGCTTCGCGACGCATTGTTGCAGACAAAGACTTGCTGGTGCAGGAATACCAGCTTGTGCACGGATCCCGAGGGCCTCGCCAACCTCGCCTTAACAGAAACGGAGGATCGTGGAGAACGGTTTTGGTTCACCCTTGTGTTCCCCGAGCTCAGCTCGTATCGCTTGGGCCGTCTCATGGAGGACGTTAGTCTTGCCCTGCCGGCCGACGCCTGGTACTACGGTTGTCGAGAAGATCATGTCTGTGTCTCCAAGTATGGACATGAGAAGGTCCATTACTGTATCACGATTCTCTTGGCCTGTGGACGGCCACGCACCGTGGGTGAGATCCGCGAAGGGGTGGGGAAAGTGTTTTCCGAGAGAGTTCTGGAGGTGAGTCCGTGTCCCGCCCATCTCTCGATAGAGGGTTGTTTGCTCTTTGAGCCGGTGGCGACATGGGTGCAAAGCCGAATTGCCTTTATTGAGGCCGTCGGAAAAGGCGATCAGCAGGACGCGGTGAAGTGTGCCGTCTTTGGCTTTGGCGGAATACTCTGGGTGTTGAGCAGACAGTTTGGCCGATTGTCGGATTCCCTGATAACCGAGATGTCCTTGGCCAAGTACTTCTCAGACGAGGACGATGACCGTTCAGACGTCGAGTCGGCAGCTACGGGAGGAAAGCGTGGTGATTTCCGCCAATGGACATATGTCAGACCTTGAAGGGGCCTTGCTCCAAAAAGTAAGACTTCCGCATGAACGGGAAGAGCTCGTCCGGTAGTATCGTAGAAGCACCAGATGGCCGGCGGAGTATTCGTATGAGACACGAGGGACAACTCGCGTTTACAAGTTTTTTTTTCAAATCGTTTACAAGAAGACCACATGCGTTTACAAGAACACCTAAGCGTTTACAAGATGTAGATATTCATAGAGACCGCTACTAAGCCCCGCAGGGATATTCTAGACTATAAGCCAGACACCCGAAGGGTGTGCGCCGAGGCCGAAGGTCGAGGTGTGAAACGTAGCGAACGCAGTGAGCGTCAACCAGATACACATGTAGATTGAGTGAACTCGTTTACAAGTAGTCCAAATAAAAATAAACACTCTGTAAATCCAACTCCAAGCACTTCCGTTGGCCTGTGAGCGGAGCGAACATGTGACCGGAGGGAACGCATCGAGCGGAGCGAAGATGGCCGTGGGAGTGGAACGACCTGACGGAGTCAACCGTAGCCGGAGGCGAAGGTGTGGGATCGTAGCGACGACAGGAGCGCAGAGACCTTGGCCCCCTATCCCTCTCTTAACTTTGGTATATAGGGGGTCAATGGCCAACGGCCAAAAACCCCACATTAGGAACGAATGTCCAATCATTGGGCAGGAGAGAGGTACATATGACGGATGGACTGGAAGGGAAGGAGTCGGTTTGTAAGGCCGGAGACGACGGAGGGAGGACGGCCAGTTGGGTGTAGCTTCCTTCAGGTTGCATACACCCCTGTCTGCTTGAACGTGTTCGAGCACATAGTGGAGACACTCCCATGGAGGATATAAGGGCTGGGTGCCCGCCCACATGTGAACCCAAGATGGTTTTCTTCTTTTCTTTACACGTCATGAAGCAGGGCGAATGCTGAAGAAGCCTTTCAGTACAACCTGCGTCGAGTAAGGCGATGGTCCTTCTCCCCGTTGGGAGACGCTCCGTCTGAACCCACGTACCAAGTGGTGTGAGACTCCCCCACCAGGCAGGCACCTTCACGCTGCTAGTTACAGTGGAACGGGACTGTGCTCGTCCTTGTTGATTGTATGCGGAGGCGGATATCGAGTGATTGTTGCGCCATGGAAGACGCAAGAGATTGGTCATGGGACCGTAGTCACGGTAGTGTCGAGGAGCGGGAAGCGGGCTATCTCCACGACGGCGACGATCGAATGGTCTGTGAGACGCAACAGTCTGGCTGGCCTGGGACGGAAAGAACTGACGATGGCTGGATGGCCGCGGAGCCCTCTGATGAGGACACGCAGGTAGGCACGGTGCCGCTCTTTTGCATTCTCTTGGTACAGAGCGTGGGGTTCTGTATCCTCGCCGCAGTGGTGATCTTCTCTTCAGCTGAGTGCATTCATGATTAACACAAACGTCGTGTTGCAGGGCCTCGAACCCGGGGAGGTTGTTGAGGACAGTCGAGTGGCTGTCCCATGGACGAAGAAGTCGAGGAGGAGACGCACGAGGGGCAGCAAGGCGACACCATTGGCTCGAGTGGACTTGAGCTTCAGAATCTGTTCGCTCTGTGGCCGCTTCGAGGCCTGGGAGGAGCACTGCATCTATAGTCGGTGGACGCAAGCGTGGCTATCCTGGAGTGGCAGGAGATGCCCTGACCCTCGTGCTCTTCTAGCCTTCTATGGGTGCTTGACGGACGACATGGAGCGGCTTTTCACCCCCTCGAAGCCGGATGACTGGTGCGGTCTGTGTCGTTTTGTAGAGTGTCGCTTTTGGCAACTGCTGGCACTCGATTTCTCTCGCGAAAAGAGCTATATGGAAAGGAGGAAAAAGTCACAAAGAAAGAATAAGTCAGATCAACCGTATAGGTCTCCTGCGAATGTGTGTATTCATATATCGTTCTATTCCGTCTTGATCTGCGTTGCCGCTTTATATTCTTGTGATGATAGGTATGGTGGCGATAATGCCACCCAGGCAGCATAGATGACGATATTAGCTAGAAAGTTCGAAACCATTATTAATATGGCATTACGAACTGCTTGCTGTTTTTAGGCAACAGCGTGAATAAGCGTCTTTATCTTGACAGGACCTATTAGTCATCCACTCGTCAAGCAAGCTGCGGGCTTCACAGCCGAGACCGGACCTTCTTCTCAACACACCCCCTTAGCTGTGGCACTGGCCTAGACCCTCTAGGAAACAGCTACACACAGTCAAACAGGGCCGGCCAACGGCCAAGATAGTGGGTCCAGTCCTTGAGAATGCAAGTCTTTTATAGGCTGGAATGATGTGAGTAGGCCGGAATGACTGGGGGGAATAAAGGCAGTGGTAGGGCCAATGGGAGCGAAGCGGACATGGCCTGTGAGATGCAGATGCTTTAGCTTACATGCATCCTTTGCGTTCAAGCGGGAAGTGGAGACACGACACTGGAGTATAAGAAGGGGGCAGGCGCCCCTTTCCAACACAACCCAGGAGGGTTTCTCTTCTTCCTCCTTCTCTTCTCTTTCTTGCACATGTGCGCTGTGCGCGCACACATACAATGTCCTGCGGAAGGCACATTTGACACCTCGCCTGCGGCTCGTGAGACAAACGGATGAAAGGGTCAGTTACACATCCTGCCGGGGGCACGATGAGCTTTGCTCAACACCACGCGCAAGCGCTCCGTTACACCTCGGCTGCGCCTCGAGAAGAGGCATCTCTTGTGGACGCAAAGTGAAGAAGGGTCCACGGCATTCCCACTGCGCCCTGGACGGGCTCCGTTCCCATTTGTTTCCGTGGGGAAGCATACGAGCACTCATCATCAAGAAGCTGATGACCCTGACTTGATTCATCCAGAGATTTGTTTCTGGACAGTGTGCACGGCACTCTCACTGCGCCCTGGGCGGGCTCCGTTCCCGTTCTGTTCCCGTACGAGGGAAGAGGTGGATCAGTGTGCACGCGCTCCCACTCCGCCCTGCGGGCTGCGCTCCCGCTTGTTCCCCTTCTCGAGGAAAAGGAAATGCACTCCGCGCTCGGGCGCTCCGTCGGGTTCCGTACCACGGCCCAGGGACCTCGATAAGACTACGTGAGGAGACGAACGCTCAGGACAAGTGGTGGTCGAGAGACACAGACAGTGGTAAGGACACGAAAGTGAGGGAACGGCGTCTAGGAAACGCCAAAGGGACAGCCCCGCCTTCCCTTGACGGACTTCACGATGGCCTCGAAGTAGTACAGATTGAGTGACACACGTACACGCAGTCGTCACACCGTAGACTCAGCCAGTCAGACGCAGGTTCTGGCAGCTTCCATGCATCCGCTTTTGCTTGAACGTGTTCGAGCAGAACGACCTTGGGATATAAGGAGGGGGGATGCCCCCCTCCAATACACATGTAGACTTCACCCCAGTGCATCGTAGGCTTCACACGCCTTTACACGAGATAGATGAAAGTGAAAAAGATGCCATATCCCCACTCGTTTACAAGTGAACCCACTGTTCGGCTACCACTAAGCCACACGGCATACTACCCGTCCAACGGACCACCTGGTGAAAGGGCTAAACAGATGAGAATGATGAAAAGATAGTACTCACTTATGCGTTTACAAGGTGGTTATATTGCCCTGGCTACCACTCTCAATGATGAAAAGATGGCTATGACTATGAAACCTACCCCCGAAGGGGGTGCGCCGAGGCCGAAGGTCGAGGTGTGAAGGGCAGGGACCGAGCGAAGCGAGGGAACGTCACGCTCAAGTACATAGACTGAATACACACGTTTACAAGATCACTTTAAAAAACAAACACTACCAACTGTAAACCCACCCCAAACACTCGCCGTTGGCCCGCGACTGGAAGGAGCGTGTGACCGGAGGGAACTGTCGAGCGGAGCGAAGACATGCCCGTGGGGAGTGGAACGACCGACCGGAGGTCAACCGTAGCCGAAGGCGAAGGTGTCTCTTTCCGCAGCGCGAGCGGAGGCAAGAGCTTGGCCCCCTATACTCTCTTAACTTTGGTATTTCACCCGCGTTTACAAGGTGTAGATATTCCAAGAGACGGCTACTAAGCCCCGCAGGGATGGCCACAACTACGAAAAAGCACCGCAGGTGCAGTGAGGCCGAAGGTCGAGCTGCGAAAGGGCAGCGAGCGCAGTGAGCGTCAACCAGATACACATGTAGATTGAATGAAGCCGTTTACAAGTAATCTTTAAAAAAACAAACACTACCAATCGTAATCCAACCCCAAACACACCCCGTTGGCCCGTGAGCGGAGCGAACGTGTGACCGGAGGGAACTGTCGAGCGGAGCGAAGACATGCCCGTGGGAGTGGAACGACCGACCGGAGGTCAACCGTAGCCGAAGGCGAAGGTGTCTCTTTCCGCAGCGCGAGCGGAGGCAAGAGCTTGGCCCCCTATACTCTCTTAACTTTGGTATATAGGGGGCCCATGGCCAACGGCCAAACGCCCCACACTCTAGGAACGGAAGTCTTTCATAGGCTGGAGTGAGGTAGGTAGGTCGAAGGGAAGGGAGTGGACGAAGACAGTGGTAGAGCCAATCAGACGGAAGGAGGATGGCTGGTTGCATATGCAGCTTGTTTACCTTGCATGCATTGTGCTTGAACGCGTTCAAGCGGACTGTGGGTCCGACGGACGGAGTATATAAAGGGCTGGGTGCCCGCCCTCCTCTGAACCCAAGGGGTTTCCTCTTTCTCTCTCCTTTTCCACTCACCTGAGCAGGTGGACTGGGGACAGCGTCATGGGATGGCCAATTTTCTTGTCCCTTCCCTCGGGGGGGGGCCGCGGACGGCACTTTTGGACCTTACTTGCACCTCGCGGGGCAAAACGACGAAGAGACATACGCAGTTGGACCATGAGATGGCCACTCAACACTTTGATGGGGAGTGTTGCCCAAAGCACTTACAGGAGGGTGGCCGAAGGCTCACTCCCCACATGGTAGGTGATCTTTTCCAATCGGCCGAGGGGACGGGCAGAGAAGCGGTTACGTGGTAGCAGCCCGACAGACAGGGACTGGAGGCCTTTTTTCGCCTTTTCCCCCCTCGTACATTCGGCTAGGCGGCCGTTCGCAGCAGCTCCCTGGGAAGCGGAACTTTGTTGACGGTTTGGCCCGGCAAATGGTCACTCTGACTTGACCTCGACACGAGGCTTCTATCTGAACAAGGGTTCACGGCGCTCGCAGGGTCCATTCTTGAGAGTGGAAGAAGAGGGGAATGTGCTCGACGGTTCTTGGGAACGTCTCATCGGGCACCGTCGATGGTCTAGGGGGCAAGACGCAGAGTGGTTTGATGCCTTGGTGCATTCATTCATCTCTTGTTGAATCGGTAAAACCGGACTTGAAGACGACTTTCACGATGGGCGGGGAGCCACTCTTCCTGCGTCTACATACTCCCTTGTAACGCAAGGCAAACGCGGGCAAGCCTCCGGGCACGGACACGATTCGACAAGGTCGGATTGGAGAATAGCGGACGCGAAAGGATCTCGCTGCCCGTCTCCTTCGGCACCTTAAACCCTAGGGCTCCGTGTGAGCCATCATGACCGCTGCGAGCATCTCCTCACCCGTAGAAGTGACCGGCGAGAGTAGTCTTACCAGGAATCGTGGATACAAGTAGAAAGCCGTAGATGATGCAGCCACAAGAGACGCAAAGGATGTGATGTGGTTCAAGCAGGAAGTGGAGACGCCTGGTCGACGGACTATAAATGGCAGCCCAACTTTTCCCAGTGAACATGCTCTTTCTTGTTCTTCTTCCTTTCCCTCCACACCCCCCGGCTACCGACCGCATCACGAAAGAGCGTAGGCCTCACACCGTTTACAAGATAGCACTCTCCAAGGGCTACCACTCCGAATCCCGAAAAGATGGCTTAGGATATGAAACCTACACCCGCAGGGTGTGCGACCAGGCCGAAGGTCTGGGCGTGAATGCCCACGCTTCAAGTGCTACAGATTGAGTGAATCCGTTTACAAGTATTCCCACAAACCCAAACGCTACCAACTGTAACCCCAAAACAAACACTCTACTCGTAATCCAACCCCAAACACTCTCCGTTGGCCCGTGAGCGGAGCGAACATGTGACCGGAGGGAACGCATCGAGCGGAGCGAAGATGGCCGTGGGAGCAGGGCGACCGACCGGAGGTCAACCGTAGCGACGGGAGGAGCGAAGGGCAGAGTAGGGCGACGACAGGAGCACTCACTCTCATGGCCCCCTATTCTCTTAACTTTGGTATATAGGGGGCCCATGGCCAACGGCCAAACGCCCCACCTCTTTGGAACGGAAGTCTTTTATAGGCTGGAGAGATGTCGGTAGGCGGAAGGCGACTGGGGGGAGACGGAGCAGTGGTAACACCCAATCAGACTGGAAGGAAGAGGGTGGTGGGCATGCAGTTTGCCATAAGGCTTACATGCAGCCACTTGCATATGTTCAAGGGGAAAGTGGAGATCACGCCGACGGAGTATAAGAGGGAAGGATGCCCTCTTCTTTGGATCTTGGATCTCTTTCTTTCTTCTATTTTTTCTTTGCTTGGGAAAGCACATGGAGCAAAGCGGACAGACAATCGTCTCCACGGAGTGCCAGTATGGCTGAGCCTGCGGAGTCAGTGAGTATCACACGTCTGTGAGGCGTTTTCCCTTATGCCACTTTTTCGTTTTATCTTAGCACAAGGTGCGTGCTTAAGCAAGCTGACAAGAGATTTTTTTTTGGTTTTGATGTGCTCTTGCAGAGTAGGCGTCTCGACCCGCACGTGGCCTTGAGGACCACCTCGGAGTTTTTGCCATCTCTGTGCGTGACGACGGCATGATTCTTCTCCGCGAGAGGAGATGTTTTGTTCTCCCCGGCCCTCGGCCAAGCAGCCTTCGATCCAGTCTCATGTGGGTACGGAGGCAGAACGGTAGCTACTAGCAACGGCGTGGCCCTCCTTCGATGTACAGGCAACATGGCTTAACGAACTAGGTAAGTGGCTGGGGCAAGCCGAAAAGAGTTCTTTTTCGTTTACGCGGTAGTAGGAAGACCAGCTCTCCCCTATCTTTAGGGGTTAGTTGCTTTCCGGACTGGGTGGATGGCCATGCGAGGTGGCGCATCTTCTCAGCACTCCGTGCAGGGCCACGACGGAGGCTTACTCCTTCTTCCCGACTTGGAGTCGCAGCGGAGGCTGGCTTGCCTTTCCAGAGCCCGAGAGCAGCTGTGCTCAACTTCTTGCCTTGCCCGACCACGTAGATGGCAGTGAACCCAACGGAGCAAGGACTCACAGGACGTGGATGACCGAGTGATAAAGGCAATTGCGCCAAAGTGATGATGCGCAGAATCATGGAGTACAGCCTGAAGTCTTGAAGTGATGATTCGAGATGCTCTGTTGATTGTGGCAGATGCTTGACATGCGGAAGTGCATTGGCTTGAAGCAGGTTCGTTACATCGTGGTGTAGTCACCCCACCTTCTACTTTGAGCACTCGTGATGGCTTCACTTTGCCCTGCAAATAGACTGTATACAAGGGTGAAGAGATTGGAGTGTGGTTTTGATGACTTGTATTGATGTGGTAGACTGACTTTATTCATCCACGCCTTTCCCCCCACCACTCAGCTCCCGAAAGCAACCTTCTATTTCACATATCCCCTGGCTACCAATTCGAGTCGTCAAGAGCATAGGCCTAAACCATCAAGTGGTATAGATACTGCAAGGGCTACAGATGGAAATGAGAAAAGATGGTCATGACTACGGACAATACCCCCGAAGGGGGTGCGGCGAGGCCGAAGGTCGAGACGTGAAAGGCAGCGAGCCTGTGGCGAGCGTCAACCAGATACAGATATAGACTGAATACACTCGTTTACAAGATGACCTTAAAAAAATTAATCCAAACTGAATTCAACCCCCAAGCACTTCCGTTGGCCCGCGACTGGAAGGAGCGTTGTGACCGGAGGGAACTGTCGAGCGGAGCGAAGACATGCCCGTGGGAGTGGAACGACCTGCCGGAGGCACCCGAAGCCGTGGGCGAGGGA
>KQ030790.1:3494-19885 GCA_000956045.1 Hirsutella minnesotensis 3608
CCCAACGGAAACCGCGGCAAGGGAGTGGCGGGCGAATGACAAGAGGCTCCCCCATGAACCGGCCTGCCTCAAACGTCAAGGTTCTCCCGGGCACGGTGGTCCGGGAGTAAAGAGGCTGTCTGCCTGGCCCGACACTTTGACGTTTCTCGACAGTGTCGGAGGTGGCATGGGAATCTTGCGGTCTCGAGTGCTTTAGACTCAACGCTCATTGTGCCACATGCGAAGATTAACTAAAGTTATAGGAAGGAAAGGGCTGACGATCGATACGGTAGGGCATCGACATCGACACATCGTCAAAGGCAACAAGCCAGCGACATATCCGGCTCCTCCCGCTTACCTGTGTTAATTGCGATGTCAGTCGGGTATGTATGTCGCTGTCGACGGCAAGAGGGTACATGGCGTTGCTTTGCTTTGTCCAGGCGCACAAGAAACGGGGCCAGAGTCGTGGTCAGTGTTGCACAGAAGCGCTGGATTCGCTAGCCCGCATGTCGAGATGCAGCAGCGGGTTCGCGCGAGCAGAAGTTCCCTGGTTCTTTGGCGATTGTTGGTGAGGCAGCAGGCGGCGGCTCACATAACTTCTGAAGAGAAGACGTGATGAGGCGAGCAATGCGACGCAGGATTTCTCCAAGATCGTGTAAAGGTGTGTCATAGTTGAGTGCGACGGAAGTGGGAGAGCTTGCGCGTTTCGCCTCATGTACGGCGAAATTAATCGTCGACGAGGTCTAGTTGGTAGAGACCCTCTGGAGTGCCCTCTGACATCGCGAAGGGATGTTATTTTTCCGACCGCAAAGCGACGTGGCCAAAGAAGTCGTTTCCGACTCTCCATCAAATATGCTCAGTAGTACTGGCGCACTACAAAAGCCTATGCCTCGACTTTTTGAACTTTGCTTGTAGTCTTGGAAAGAAGTCGAAGACTGTTATCATGGGCGATCCCGCCTAGTAAAAGCCCTCGATATGTGGCAGATCTAGTGGCCCACCTTTTGTTCAGAGTCTTTCTGGGCATCCGCGACGCCATATTGCCTGATCAAAGAACCCAACGCAAAGTCAAGTTCATATAGTGTATGCTGTTGCCGAGGTACGGAGCATCCGCGATATGCTTCAGGGGTAAATTTGGTGAGGAAGGCCCGGATCTTTGTGCCACAGTTTGGTGTTGAGGACCAGCTCCTGAAGTCTCATATTTGCGGTATGATCACTGTAGATGTCTCCAGATTTCTTTCGTTCTTGTCTTGGAACGAGTTCAGACCCAGAAGTCGAAATTTGGCACTTCATGCTTTCTGGCGATCGCAAGTTTGAAAGACGGACAGCACAATGTTCACCCAACTTGGCAACGCCCATAGACTAGACTGTTTGCATAGAACCCTCGAGCTCATCCCAGCCTTACAGAACTCAAGTTGACACACGAAGCATCTTCTGGCGTCTCTTGGCACGCCGGCACTCTGCCGTAAACACGGCTGCCGACACGAGTCTTGCGCTTCGAATCGCGCGTACCTTGGCAGGCTCTTCCTGCCCTACGAGGCGTACCGTCACGCCTGCTCTTCCGTGGTACACTTGCCGCTTAGCGGCGTCGTACACGACCTGGTTCCTCTCCATCCAAGGCCGGCCAAGGAACATATCCTGGCCGAGGCTTGGGACGACGTACGCAAAGATGCGTTCGTCAAAACCGGCGGTCTCGACAACGACAGCCACGACCCCCGGCGACGTGACACTCTCCGATGACTCCGAGAATCCCCCAATCTGTCGTGGCTTCGAATCGACGAGCGGGATTCGGAATTTCTGGACGACCGCTTCGTCAATCACGGCATAGCAGTCACATCCACTGTCAACCAGAACGCGTATAGGATTTCCTCTGTTGAGCCGTGCGTTAACGAGCACGGGTCGACTATTCATACGCGGCTTGAACGCCTTCCAGTCTAGGATATCTGCTTTGGAAGGCCCCGGCACCCGCTTTCGCACCGGGGCTACTCTTTTCCCGTCGACTCTTCATCCCCGCTGGACGTTGCAGAGGAGTCCGAGTCGTCGCTGGTGTCCGGCTGCTTCACGCGGGCGGTCGCGGGTCGACTCTTTTTCACTTCGTCGGGAAAGACCACTTTAGCGGGACAGTCCGCAATGACATGGTCCGTCCGCTCACAACGGAAACAACGACGCTTGTCCTTGTGCTTCAGGCCCAGATCGCGACGCCCTTTCGACTGCCGGACCGCACGATTGACGTCCATCATGGGGGTGTCTCCGTCGGAATCCTCCAATCTCCCCTTGAGTCTCTCTTTCTGCAAATCCGGGGGTGATTGCTCCTTTGAAGGTGACTGTCTTCCGGGACTGAGTCTTTCTAATCTCCCGGCGATTTCCTGAAGCCTTGTAAGCCATCCTTGGTAATCTTCGGGAAGGACGGCCGTGACCAAGCTCTCCTGAAGGCGCTTGTTTATTGCGTTCTCTAGGAACACAATTTTTGCATTATCGGGCCAGTCTGCACCCCCAGCCTCGGCCAATGCTTGCTCAAAACGAGGGAGGAATGATGCAAGCGTCTGGTCTTCGCGTTGCCGCATGGTTCTTAGCGTGGCTGCGGCACGAGACTGAATATTGCTGTCCTGGTAGGTTCGGTCCAGATATCGCATAAACTCTTGCGGGTCGTAGGCACCTCCGGGGCCTCCCGCGGCATAGAATGTGGCGACCACTTGCTGAGGCTTCTCACCTAGGCAAGAATTGATCAGATACCAGAGCTCTCGGTTTCCATTGAAGTAGTGTGCGTCGAGCTCAAGCTTGTCTCGCATCTGCCTGGCCCAGGCAGTATAGCTCTTCCGCAAGCCATCATACTTCGGCGGGTTCGGTAATGGCTTCCGTGCCACTGCACCATCGGTCTTCGAAATGGGGGTGTCCAAGCCAGGCGTGCTCTCATCCGGTTCTCTTGCCATTGGCGACGTTGACGGTTCCTCGGCATTATGCGGCTGAGCTCGGCTGAGTTGGTCCATCATCAAAGAGAGCTGATCTTGTAGGGGATGGAGGGTCGCGCTGACCGCTTCTTGGATCCTTTGATCGATCCATTGTTGTTGTATCCTCTGGCTCTCGCTCTGCTGATCCATCTTGACGAGCAGTATGCGGTTGGTGATCACTTAACCTGAGCTCTAGATATGTAAGAGGCTGGCCCGGAGTTTCCGGGTCCACCTAGCCGGGCATAGCCCGTGACAGTAATCAGGCTCTCCTGGCTTGGAAGCATCCCATGCTGCTTGATCGAATCGGTGCGTGTATATTCGCCCTCCAATCCGCTCACGCGACTCCAAAATTTCGTAGTCTATGTCGAGAGAGTCCAGAAGGATAGCCGCATAGAGACCAGCAGCTCCGGCACCGATGATACCAACCTTTGGTTTCTCGCCGCTGTTGGACGAGCAATTGCAAAAGTTGCCATAGAGTGGTGACTTGTCAAGAATATGTTTCAGAAACATGTTCTTGGTGACTCCCGCGCTTGGCATTGTCATGGATTGTTTGCCTTGAGGGACAATAGGTGCTGCAATGGCATTTCTTGAAAGAAGCAAGGCGCTTAGAGCGCTTGGCATGATTTTCGGAAGCAGCATACTGAGCAAAGCCTCCTGCTAGGCGTTAAGATAAAAAAAATGAAGTCTGACCCAATAAGCAGGCAGAAAGCACACCGAGCAAATTCATTTTTTACCATGGTCGCGACCTCATATAAAAGTACTTGAATGCCACCATTTGCGCCATGCATTCTCTGCGAACTGGAGGCCTAGGCCTTCACGCGTAATATGAACGCTCGGCAACGCATGTCCGAGGCTGGGGGGGAAAAAAGAAGGTAACTCATGTATGACAGCCCGCTAAGTCGAGAGATAGCCACGTCATGAGACTGTCGCATCTTTAAGCAAGGGAAGCTACGCTGTCCGCCTGCAATTGGCGACGACTCGCAGCTCAAGTTTCAAAAAAGAGTAATAACCTGGAAAAGTGTCTGCTCGCCCGAGGTGGAAAACGAACTTGAGGTCGACCGTGCCGGTCTACAAAGGTGAGACTAGTTCAAGCCGCGATGCAAGCGGGTTTGTTGCTTTAGCCCCTTTAGGTTGACGACGTATTCTGCATCCTCTAGGACTATACTCCATACGCACTTTTGTGCTTTTGAGACATTTTAGATACATGGCCGACCGCGTTACCCTCATGTCGGGTTTTCTACAAAGTGCCAAACATGCATTAAACAGATGCAAAGGTCCCAGCTTAGTGTGTTGACAACTACAGCCGTCAATCCACGTCTGCTCGCCGAGGTTGGCCGCACGTTGAATTCAGTTCAGTTCAGTGTATTTTTCGTCCAGCAGCTTTTGGCTGCTCAGGTCTCCGCCAGGGAGCACAGGACGTGCTGAGCTAGTGGGTATCTACATGCTACATATCAGACATTTCACCCGCTATCCAGCATTTCATCGGCTCAAGGGCGCTCTTGGTAAGCCTGTTGCCCGTCAGCGGGACGTCCAGGTCTAATGGGAAACGCTGCCTGTGATCAGATCAGCAAGTAGCTGTGGGGGCTTGGTAGCCCCTAGTTGACCTCGCCAGACGCTAGGTTGCGAAACCGCAGCGCCTCTTGAGGCCGACGAGTATGAGGAGAGGTGGGGGAGGGGGGTGATGAAGGGGGGATTGTTAGAAGGAGGATGGAAATAGTAGGTTGCCTACTGGCGTGGGCAGATCCCTACGAAGAAGGAGCTCGCTTTCGCCAGCCTGACAAATTTGTCGAAGTCCTTTCCTAATGCTCGATTGACTGCCGCAGACGTCGAGGGCACAAGCCGTAGTCGGTGGCGTGGCGCAACCTTCCTACAATAGAAGATATGCGAAGGTTCTTTTCGTCGGCCGCGTGAGCACCTCAGTTGCGCATCATCGTGACCAAACCTTTCGTGATAATCAGCAAAATCCCCATGGCGGGTTCTTACTATCATCATCATCATCATCATTAAACCTCGGCTCCGATAGCGCTTACCCTGGACTAGGGAATGCGTGTGCATTTTGGAAAGCTGCTTGCTCCCCGATAAAGCATGAACTGGCGTTGAAGTGGGACGACGAGCTGACTGTCCCAGTGCCCTCGTGAATAAAATCACGGCATCAGCGGCGTGCGTTTCAGGCCACGTGCCTCTGCAATCACAGAGGCCGCCTGCTTCAGCCTGAGTCTGAAGTATGTGCATATCCCCTCCATTGTGTTATCGCGTCGCACGGGTCACTCACAAGGATTAGAGCCAATTAGAGGACGTAAGCTCATAGGTACATCTATTGCATGCTATTCTGCGCTGTGATATAAGTACCAGCAGTCGCCAACTCTACATAAAGCTACCTCACACGCATCACAGCCGAACCTGGACTGCCGCACTTTCCTGCGCTGATTGAGGCTATCGTCAGTCAAGGCAACCAAAGGTGCTCTTTGTCTGCTATGATGTTGACTTTTCGACCTCATTTGGCCCAGTCGGAAGCCTTGACAAGCCGCACAGCGGCTGCAACTGCCCCGACGAACCCAATTATGTTCCGATATAGGCAATATATCGTTGCCTGATTTATATCTTTGCCGTGATGTGCCTTCTTTGCCATGTTTCTGGACTAACTCGTCGATAAGCTGCTGCCGCCAGCTAATTTGTGATTGGAATGCTGCCCAGTTGGGTCTGCCGCGCTGCTGCAAGATGTATGAATTGATCAAGGCTGTATCCAATAAGAATCCAAAGGCAATAGCCTTCCAGCCGCCGCGCCGAATTGGGTGATCAAAGCCGAGATAGCTGCGAAGCTGATCGCCTATATCAACGCCACCCATGTTGTCATTGTATTCGGCTGTAGCCGCTGGTATAAGAAGCTCCTTGGTTGGTTCGTCTCCGAACTCTCTTTTAATAGCTTTTTGTTGCGGCTTCTTGAGGTTGTTTGGCCGTCTTCTAATTCGCTGCTCGACTTCCACTCCTGTATGTACAGTTGAGAGCATAAGCACGAGGGCATTGTCTTTCCAAGCTAGCTGGTTCACCAGGTTGTCATGCGTTGGAATGGCCTTGATAGTTCCCCAGGCCCAATTCAGTTGGCCCCTGAGATCAGCAGCTTTGTCCTGTGTAAGTGTCTTATCGATGCCACAATTGGTGCGTGCTGTGCCTGTGGCTCCTATGCCCCTTTGTCGAAGAGCAACAAAGAGCTTTGGGGAGGAAAAGAGGTTATCTAGAAAGACATGATAAGGCTGATGTGGGAGCAGATTGGTCAGAGCAGGCACAATGCTCTGCGTTGAGTTGAGAGACATCTCCTTGTTGCAGGCTCTTTTGCGCATAACTGGACCAGCAACCGGCCCCGACAGCTTCTTTGGCCGATGCCAGATCCAAGACAAGAAATAACCCCTTTGTGCCACAACCCATACTTTGAAGCCAACCGAAATAGGCTTATTTGGCACTCTTGTTGTCTCTTGAGCGACCCGTATAGCGAATCATGCATTCATCGATAGAGATCAAGCTTCCCGGATTAAAGAAGCTTAAAGAGACCTTCTGGATGTGATTGGACCATTCGTCAACTCTGTCGAATTCCGACGAAATAGCTTGATCCGGATCACAAAGGCGTATATTCCGGGAGAGCTGGTAGAACCGGTCAAAGGTTATGAAGCGCCCAATTGAATGTGTCGGACGCTGTGTACCTAGGCTGAAGGTTCTCCAATGGTCCTCTATCCTCTTTTCCCTACGAATCCCCATGTAAATCAAAGCCGCAAGCCAGATATATGTCTCGCTGGATGAAGTTGGTGTCCATTTGAGTCGTCGAGAACGCCTTGTGGGAGCCTCATCCCGTGAAAATGGCTTTTGATTGGTCCAATGCGTCCACTCCTCCACAAGGGAAGGAGGAATAAAGGCCTCAAAGAGGGCCAACGGCGTATTAGGCAGCGGGCGAATCTGTGCAGCACGGAACGGTACGTCAAAAGGCTCAAACTGAGTGCCTTGTGTTGCCAGAGGCGGCTCTGCTGGCCGGCATGTGTTATCGCTAGGGTGCTCACGCAAGCTATTCTCAACTCGAATAGTAAGTTCATCATCAAATTGTGACGGCAATTGAAAGCTCCATTTAGACTCCCGAGAATGAATCATGTGGTGTTTTGCTAGTAAATGCTTCTACGTGGCCCCTTGTACCTTCAGGTCACGGGACACGCTCAGGGGTCAAGTGGGGCGATTGACCGCCTGACGCGATAACACAGTGGAGGGGATAAGGCATGCATTCTGCGCGGGTGCACGTACACCGCTAGTCGCGAATGGAGAGTGGGACGGAGACTGTGTTCCGCTCTCGGCCCGCTCTCGGCCCGCTCTCGACCCGTGCACACCGTCCCCCGGCCGGTGTGGGGTATCACCCGGCCGGGGAACGCGGGTATGCGGGGAAGCTTGGCGCGCCGTACAGTAGCTGCTCGGCCTAGACAGGCTGCCGGCTCCCCTCCCTTAATCGTCAGCGAATTTTATCCGTCCTGTTTCTAACCGAAATAGGCAAGAATAGAAGTTACGATTGCTGCCTCGACTGCTTCCACTACCTCGACTGCCTCGAATGCCTCGATTGAGTCCTCGCGCTAGCAGTCCTCCGGGTTCGCAACAGTTATCGCCGCAGTTATCGTAGCAGGCGGGTCTAAAGTCCATACGCGCCCGCCCTGCTTCCTATTCAAGTTAAACACAGGATGGATAAAAAAGGCGGACGATTAAGGGGGGGCGCTGCCGACATATGCAGACAACGCTGGCTTAGGTAGTCTGCGTCAAATGCGCGGGGCGCTCCTGTCGATAGACCTTTCTGCTCCATGCTCTTCATCGGCAATTGTACCCCTGGACACATTCTTACTGGCAGTCCAACACGGAAAACTATAAACTAGGTAGTATCACGACAACGTATCTGAGACGTCTTGCCTTTATGTGTCTCGAATTAAAGAGGCCTTATAGACCCGTCATAAGATAGTCCCTTGCTCAATGGTATATATACACATGCAGGCAAACACCAATACCCATAGCTACATGTAGTGTCATGAAGGAATAGAATGCCCAATTTTGCCAATCCCATCCTAGCCATGCCGTTATCGTACAACACCAAGCATCTCCACCTAGAATCGCCAAAACGCCCACACACCACCCCATCTCACATCATCACGTCGCCGGGCCTGCCGTGTCGTGCGTCGGCTCCGTCTTCTTGGCAAACCTGTGCGCCAGTGACGCCACGGCGCCCTGGACCATGCCCGGCGCAGTCTGTACACTCGGTCCGGCCGAGCCCGGGGTGCCGCCTCCAGAGTTCTTGCCGCCGCTCCACTGCTGCGTGGCGTTGCGGTACAGGTCGTCGACGGTCTGGACCTCGTCAAAGGGGTCGAGCGGGCAGTCGGCCAGACAGAACTGCCGCTCGCGCTGCTCGGCGTACTCGCGCACCGTCTTGAAGCCGTCCTCGACGTGCCTGTAGCGCTCCGGCAACCCGGACCCCTTGAGGTACGTCAGGATGCCCGCAATGATTGTGTTGATGGCGCCAAACGCGGCCACGGCGGAGCTGGACCCGCCAGAGGCCCCGAGCGCCGTCAGCGACGCCCCAATGATGAACTGGATGGCCAGGCATGCGTTGACGAGCATGTTGAGGACGTGGTAGTTGCGCGCCGCCAGCCGCTCCGCTCTGACTATTCGGGAAAATAGGCCGACGTTGGGTGCGATTCGCCGCGTGTGGGTGCTCGCCGTCAGCATCGGCACCGTGTCGATGCCCGTGAGAGACCGGTAGACGAGCAGCTTGTCGTTTGTCGGTACCAGCGCGCTCTCGTGAGTGCCCCGGACGGCCAGCGACTTGCGGCGGCCGGGTGTGGCATCTTGGCCCTCAACGACGCCGGCCTCGGGGTCCTCTGCCGGCCGCTGCGTCTTTTCCTCCCAGGTATGCGGCGTCAGGGTTCGGCGAAGGATCCATCGAGCCGAGCTCTTGATGGTGTCGCCCATTGTTTCTCCGCCCATGACTGTGTCTGCTGCGAGAACCGGTGCTGAAAAGGACGAACCGTACATGACGCCCTACCAATATGAAGAAAACAGTCGAGATGCGCGCCTACTTTTGTAAACCGTCTTGCCAATATGGGCCTTTCTTTTCCATGCGTCGGCCCCCCCTTGACCGCTCACGTTCTGGGCCCTGAACGGTGATTAAACCGGGTGCCGCTCATTCAACGGATTCGGCAACCTCATCAGAGCCCATTTGCTACCACGATCCACCCCGGCTAGTCGAGCGCATGTAGACGGGAGGAAAAAGCAAGCCGCCTACCACCGCTGACTCGGGCTCGCCTTGCGTTGTGGAAGCCCTCAGCGCTCCCTCCAACTGGCTTGGTCGTCAGTCTCCTTGCAGCCCAATGGACGTCGAGCCAGTCGTGCCAGGCCCCCTTGACCCTGTCGCAGACCCTTGCGCCGGCGCGACCTGCAAGTCTCGCGCGCTACATGTAATGCCGGCTCAACCTCCCTGGACACAAGCCTGTCGTAGGGATTTTTGGATGCTAGATGTGGTTCGTGACATGTCAACCAGAGAAAACTATTTGTACGAGACACGAAGTACGGAGAAATGGAATGGACGCTGCATTGCGATAACTGCGTTTACTCAATCGCACCCGAGACGACCTGCTGCACTCCCTGGCGCAGCCCCTTGCGTAGGCGCTGAGTTTCTGCCAGATTCTGGATACGTCGACAGGCTCGACTCTTGCACGACAAGAGATTTTCTCTCTCCAATGCATAGGCGCGGGTGGACGTCTCTTTCCAACTCCGGGCCCTGTTCTCGCCCAACGTGCACGTAGTCTCCTACTTGCCTTGACGCTATCACCCAATCAAGAACGTACCTATTCGTCACGCAGCAAGTAGACTATTCGACCATCTTCATTGCCTCGATGCCTAGGTTGGTTCACGATCTAGGAGATCATTGGCAAAACCCTCATAGAACTTCACCTTTTCCTCTCTCGTCCAGTTGCTCTGCGGTCCTTCGGATATGCGATCCACCTTCGGACCTTCCAAGACCGTAGCGAGGCCACTTCCAGTACCAGGTATAACGCTGTGCAGGTTTCTGAAAATGTCCTTGGTCATCGTACTCCTTCAAGGTCTTGAGGCCGTGCAGGGCACTGCCACAGTATGCTAGATTCGCTTCCTCGCGGATCAAGTCGACGTCGACATAGCCGGGATACACGGGCCCCTCGAGCGGGACCCGCCGCCGCACCAGTTTTGCCAGGCCTCGCAAGAAGTCCTCGTGCATCTCCGCAAAGCGACCTTGACCAGGTGAAATGTACGAGTGATCTCGCGAAGAGAGTTACTATACGGGTAGAGAAGTCACTTAGCTTGAATAGATAGAAAATGCCGTATAAGTCTCTTCGCGTTCCAAATCGTTGTTCTTGTTACATCTCCCTAGGAAGGCGTCCCCTCCTTATACCCCCATTCCGTCAATATCCTTATACCCTCTTATTAGACCTTCTTGCCTCTCCAACCTCTCCAACCTCTCCTAACCTCTCCAACCTCTTCAACCTCTTCAAACTTGCATTAGCTCCCTGCATAGGTCGGCCAAGCTTATCAGGTCTCCGCCGAGCCTACTTCCTAGATCGGACCTGCTTCTCAACAAGTGAAACATGAGGAGCTTGTCGCGGTGGTTGCTAGAGGTGCTTTCTATGGTAATATCTTCCATGGCGCCGCCTTCGATGCTGAAACGGCACTCCATCGTATTAGACTGACGTCTGGTCTACTCATGTATGGATAGAGTCTGCGGATATCTAGCTCGCCGAGAAGTTCGTTTTTGCGCCAGCCAAAAGACTTGCCGAAGAAGTACGACGGGTAATCGGTCAGCGTGTACGACGACGTGAGTTCGGCGTGCCGATCAAGGTGACCCAGCCAATCATTTGTCCTTTGGTGAATCACGGCGTCTTCTATTGGCGGAAGCTTGTTGAGGATTTCCGAAGCTATAAACTCCCAGTTGCCGTAAAAGGTGCCAGTGATGGAGAGGCCGGGGGGCGTCACGGCGAAGCTCGAAGAGAAGCGCTCGACGGGATCCGGATCGTAAGCCAGACTCTGCCATTCATAGAACAAGGAAACAAAGGCACCGCTGTGCAGAAAGGGCGCGTGGTAGTTGTACTCGGTAATATATCACATGGCACCACGGGGTACGCCTTGATGCGCAACTCGGTCGCGATGCCAAAACTTGAGGCTGCCCCCTGCACGGCCCAGAAGAGATTTGAATAAGGCCTCCTCTTGCTGATATGAGTAGCGTAACAGCCGTTCTGCCAGACCATGGTCGCTGAGACGATGTTGTCCATAGTCGGGCCCCAGAGTCGCGACGTCGGTCCGAACCCGCCCTGGGATCATCATCAGCTAGGCCGGGGTTGATGAGGACTGGAATACATACAAGAGTGGCAGGGCTGCCTATGCCAATTGTATAGCTGGAGCCGGAGGAATGGCGAGTCCATGGTTGTGCGGATGGCGGTCCAAATCTCTTAGTAACATTCCGGCCCCGACGGTGGCGACGCTCTGATTACCGTTTGAAAATGGAAAAGTCTTGTAGAAGCCCAAGATCAACAACCAGCCCGCCCCGCAGCGCACCGGTTCCGAAATTGCCGTACGAGTGGCCGCTCGACCTGGCCTGGAGGGGACATTGTGTGGGCGCAGTTCACGGCCCTGGAAGACTCTACCGTGTTGTTGGGCCTAATGTAGGCAATGGGATTGACGGGGACGGCGCGGTTGTACGGCTGGATGAGGGCGCTTTGAAAGCCCGGGGTGGTGGGATATGCCACGCAGTCGTCGCGGTCTTGGCAGATTGCGTCGAGGCACTGCTCAAAGGGGGTGCTTGTCGAGTTGCCCAAGGCCCCGTAAGGTAATTTTTGTAGATTCAGAAGAGTGATAATTGTAATCCCAGAAGTTAGAATGGGCAGTCTGCGCCGTGGGAATCTCGTTATCGGGTTCTGGCTTGCCAGCGTGGATGAGAGACGAAAATTTGATGGCATCCTGAGTCTGCACCTTCAATACAGCGCGCAGTGGGTCGAGCAAGGGCTTTTCCAGCACCTTGTGCTGCTTTATCTCGGTCCGGATAGCTTGGGCTTGACGGAGGAAGATCGCATGAGGCTACGGAGTTTCCTCGCCACGGCTTCCGACACAGACATTGCCGTCGTCGATTCTCATCTTGTCTCGTTTGTGGTCGAGCCGCGTTCTTGCTGTGTGCACCAGATGAAGGATCAGGTACCCTTGTGGGTATCTCTCATGGTAAGAGATGGTGTAGCCACCTCTGGATGCCAGTCTCTGTTTAATCGTCTGTTGGATGACATACAAGGCACGGGGGTCATGGACACGTAAGGTAGGCTGTGTAGGGACAGCACGGACAGAGTAGAGGTTTACGCCGGACTGAATGCGGCTTTGATTCAATTATGAGTGTTTTGTATTTGGTCCACGTCTTGAGTGTAGTCTAGACCCACGTTTACAAGTTGATCCAAGCGTTTACAAGAAGGCGGCACTCCTAGAGACGGCTACTGAACCCCGTAGGGATAGTCTAGTTATGTTCCGCCACCGGCAGGGTGCCATCCGTAGCGACAGCGTAGGGTCATGGCGAATGCCTTTGCTTCGAGTGTTACCGATTGAGTATACACATTTACAAGTAGACATACGTAGATGACATGCAGATTGAATACACATGGGAATGGTGTTGCGACAGAATGGAGCTGTGTTTAACCGGAGGAAGTCACGAAGTGCAACGGAGGGAACACGAATGAAGTGAGTGTGGTGAGTCCAGTAGGCGCGAGTCGGATGGACAAATGAGAAGGGGACCGACTGACTCGAAAGTCACACTGCCATGTACTTTACACTCAAAGTGTACAACTTAGGCCACGACGAGGGACGAGTCGACCGTTGATCGAAATGGAACGGAGGGAGACGGTACCTGCGACCGGAGGGAGATTTGTGTGGGTGACGGAGTCACTCACGCCTGTGCCCTCGATTTCTTAAGATTGGTTTATAGGGGCACATGGCCCATGGCCCAACCGAGCATCTGGTTGAGTGCACAGTACTAGTCGACTGGAGTGCACGGAAGGAAGATGTTTCTAGGAGCGAAGGCAGTGCTAACGACCAATGAGGGCGAAGGACGAGGGTCGGTGACAGGGATAGCTTGCTTGTCTTGCATATCCAGGTGAGATCGTGGATGGGTTAGAAACCGGGACACGAGTGGGGAACACTCCCATGAAGGGTATAAAGAGGGAAGGCCCCTCTGCTCCCACTTGCAAATCGAGAACCTTGCTGGATGCGGTCGCTGATTACAGCGATTTACGGGACGGGACAGGACTGTGCTGAGACATCGTGGCCTTTTTTTTTTTTTTTTTTTGGTGAGACACAAACGTGGTTTTCTAATTTGCCCGCTGGCGTTTCTCCAGTCTCGGCAGTGACACGCGACGGAGTACTTGAAGGGGCTCGATGCCCGCTTTCTCTTGTCCACCCTTGGTGGGGCTTTTCTAAGCACCCCTACTGGGTTGGGGCCTACTCATTTCTATCCAGTGTCGTCTCCTTTGCGAGGCCGTCAAGGTGTCCCGTTCTATCGGTCATCGGTATGACATAGTTATTGCTATGACTTCATCTGATTGCATTTCGATTCCTGCGGTGTGCGGGATCAGGGACTATTGGTGTTCCTGCTGCAGCCACTCTTCCTGTTCGGCTTCTCGAGTCGAACGCTGGTGCAAGCAATGGGTGTTCATTCTCTTGGTTACGAGACACAACATTTCGGCTTCCTCCCTTGCCGACAAGATCAAGGATTGTCTGGGTACCCGGCATTTCCGGTATTCGGCAGCACAGAGTGCGCACAGAGATCGTTTCTATCACCGGGTGTTGTTATGCCTGAACCCTGATGACGGGGGTGTTAGCCCTGAAGAACGCGCTGCGCTGGGTTCGCTCGTTCTGAAACCATCTCCTCCGACGGGAGTCCCGGACATCTCAGGACTGTTGAAGTACGTTGTTGCGCCACTTTCATGCTGCATGGATAGAATGCCCAGGCAGGTGCCGTTTTGGTTTATGAACATGACGAGGAAGGAATCCATTGCTTCGGGCTGTCACGAGCTGCTCTTTCGTTTTTGGGGCGACATGGCTCAAGTGGTGCCGCCGGCAGATGTTGTCCGCTCGACGTCCCACGAGGGACGTCTACTTGGAAGTTCAATATAGGAACTTAGGAAGCGAAAGCAGAGCAGATTGGAGGCGTGTAGGGAAGACGGCGCCGAGAAAGAGACCTATTGTGCGAGCGCACTAAACTCCCATTCTCAACGAATTTACTTTTAACCCCGTGAGGAGCTTTTTCCATGGTGGGAAGCTGGCAGAATCACGTCATGTCAGGTGAATACTTGGAATGTACCAGTACCGTTTTAGAATTATCCTTTGTAATAGCTTAATGCGAAGGCGGATATGAATGTCGGAAGCGGCAAGGTCTCGTATGGTTTACAAGGTGGCCAGCCAAGGGCGTAAGCTCTCATGCGTTTACAAGCACACTTCAGGGAATACTTGAGGCACGTATATGTGTGGGAGTGCACTTGGCAACAGTAAGCGATGAAGTTGGATTCGTCTTCGAAGGCCGCAGTGAGAGCCGAGGTGCTGGCCATGACCTCCTCCACGGGATGGATGGGCTTCCTCTGCTGTCGCATGGCTTTCCCGGCGTCTTCGTCTAAGTACTCATGAAAGACAGAGTCCACGTACCGGATCACTTGGGCGCGGTATGCTTCTTCCTCGGGGTTGGCCATGTCGTCCATCAGGTTCGGCAATTGCACGTTGCCGTGCAGCCAGAGCAGTCCATGCAAGTGGAGGCTGCCTCGTTCGTTCGTTTCCACCGTCGCGTAGTAGTGGCCGACCTTCCCAAAGACGGATTCTCGGCCCGGGTTCACGTACTTGCCAAAGAACAAGGATATCTCTCGGTGGATGAAAACGGCCGAGCTGACCGGATCCATGGTGCTGAGGGCGATCCTGTCGTACTTTTGACGGAGATCGGCCAAAAGTTCCTTTGCAGACTCATAATCGTGGAGCCTATGAACGGCGAGCTTCATCTTTACCGGATTATTAATGTCGTTAGGACTGATGGTAATCCAGATTGCAGGCATACCGGTCCAAATGTTAACAGCTTGTATCTTCCTCCGCATAAGCAGACGGGATTCGTTCGAGGGCGGCTGTGCATGACCAAAAATCGACAGCTCGCGGAGCAAGAGCGATATGCCGGGGTCCGATGTAGCCCTTGTCTCCCGCATCTCCGCCTCGGCCCTCTTCAGACGGTCCTCCGTCAAGTTCGCATAGGCCTGCTCAAATCTGTGGAAAGTATCCTTAGCGACACGGACCATGCTGATGCGGCGGTTGGAAGAGCGAAGCAGGGTGTTGAACACCAAGAAACAAAAGATAGGATGGGTGGCAAATCGGCCTCCATGCCGTTGCAATACGTATCTGGCCCAGTAACTAAGCGAGTGATTCGGATGACGGTCGGCAGGGTCGCCTTGTGGGCTGTGGCTCGAGTGGCACTTCGATTTCGGGCCTCCCTTTCCCCACGGGAAAAGCTTTGGAAATGTTCGAGGGAAGAAATCCTCGTGCAAGTTGTCTGCAAAGTCCGCACCACGCTCTACTCGGATAAACGGCTGATCTTCCGTAGTTTGGACCTGCATAACGCATGGCTCCAAGTGCGCAAGTCCCACGTGAGGGACGCCCTGTAGTGGCTCCAGAAGAACAATCCGCTCTACGAGCACATCGCCATCGATCATGGCGAGATAGATGGCTGGGAGTACGCAGACGGCTCCAATGTCCCTATCCTCATCATGGACAGCATGCAGCGGGACGAGCCGTCCGTTGCCGAGAGGACGCAGACAGACCATATAGTCCCAGATACCGATCGAGGTTTGGAGGAGAACCGGTTCACGAGCATTGAAGAGATTATTGCGTCGGCGCAAGCTCAGTCCGGTCACGACTCTAGCCTTACCGAGGGCACTCTGCCGAACGAACAGGACCCGCTCTTGTCGGGTGACGCCCGTACCTCCACCCCAGGACCGGAGGGTGCCGGCGGCGATGGTGACGTTATCCTAGAAACAACATCGTCCGGGATATTTCCTCTTGACGGGCCAGTGGCTTTCGAAAAGGCTGATAAGTTTTCGTTTCTAGCCGACGCCATCCGGACGACGCGGGCTCGAGGCGCGGACGAGGCTGAGCCGTGCGCGATGCACGTCCAGGGTACGGGAGCGCAGCCGTTCATCTTGGTGGAACGAGGTGCAGACTTTGCGGACAGCCTGCACGAGGACTTCTTCCCGCGCACCTTCCCGAAGCTTTTCCCCTGGGGCAGAGGTGGCCCAAAGGCGCTGCACGCGTCGGACCTCCAGCAATAGCAGGCTCCGGCAGCCGCTGGGCCCCATGTGAACCACTCGCTCAGTTACTGGGCCAGATACGTGCTGCAGCGACATGGGGGACGGGTTGCCAGCCACC
>KQ030792.1:0-10407 GCA_000956045.1 Hirsutella minnesotensis 3608
CAGTGGCGGACCAAATGCTCAAATTGAGAAAATGATGAAAGGTTCGGGCTCTCGTTATATAATAGCTATATATAGACCCGAGCTTATAGCTCGAGTCTATAATAATACCCTATAAATCCCGCTTATATAGGGGAGTTTATAGTAAGCTACTTAAGCTAATACTAGCTAAGGGGTTATACTAAGGTTATTAGTTAATAGCTAGCTATATTATTAATATAGTATTTTAAGGGAATAAATTAAAAAACCTATACTATCTATATAGTAAAATTATAAAAAAAATAAAAGCCTTACTATATAAAGCTAAAATTACTAGGACCCTATAGTAAAACCCGAAATTATATAATAAAACTATAAAAACTCTAAAAAGAGTTCTCTATAATATTACTATAAAATTATAAAGAACTTACTATGTTATAAGGTAGGCAAGGTCAGAGGCATACCTAGTTACGCGTTCGGTTAGGTAACTAATTCGTTAGTTAGCAAGGCCTACTATATTATAACCTCGTAAGCCTCGCTCTCAGCTAGAGAATTAAACTTCTTTTATATTATTTCCTAAGTACTTAGTATACCGTATAATAACTAGTAGTAATTCTACTATATACCTAACGTAGCGGGGATACTACGATAAATATACCCGCTTAGTAATATTACGACGAACTAGCTAGCGGATTAAGTTAATAATCGCACGGGTCTCGACCTAGTAACCTCCTTAATAGCCTATACGCTAAATAACTAGTTAAGCGTTTATCGATACTACTAGTTATATTTTCCGATTTAAGTAAATACTCTATCCCTTTACTAAAAATATTATAGAAACTAACATTAAAAACTATTTACGCTTTCTAATAGGAGTAAGATAAACTAACTAGTACGCTAATATACCGATAGATTAGCTCGAGAGTAGACGAATATTTAACGTAGTATTAAGATACTAGAGACGTTTAGTATTAATTATAACCTCTAGACTACCGATAAGCTAACTATAAAATCCGGCGAATAAGTATATATTATAAGAACTAACGGTACTAAAGATAACTAAACGAGAATACTTAGCCCCGTTATCCTAAAAAGCCCCGACCTTTAACTTCGATAAAACTAGCCGCGGAAGCGAACTACTAGACCTTAATAGTAGATTGCGAGCCGGATTTATTAATTTATACCTAAGGGAAGGAATAACGACTCTAATATACCGACTACGGTACTAGAAAAGATAAATAAACCCGTTAACTACTCCTTCCGTAAGATAATTATAAGCTACTAAACTAACCGCCCCTTCCTTAGTATACTTAATATATATAGCCCCTTAATAAATATAAAAATAATAGGCCTAATAAAAGACTAATATATAATTTAAAAATCTATACGAAGGAAATCCTATATTACTAAATATAGCGATTTAGACGCTATTACTACTATTACTAAATAATCTCGCTTCGCTAGCTAGGTACCTAGTACTAGTAAGGCGATATTTTAATAGGATAAATAACCTAGGAAATAGCTAAGGCTATATATAAGAGCTTTATTCTTCCCTTAATAATAGCGCGGATAACTATATTAATAACTTACCCGGCAATCTACTAAATAACTTAGTAGGGAACTAGCGAAATAACGCGCTACCGAGAGGATATACTAACGACCTATTAAATAGAATACCCTAGGTATTAGTTTACTTATTAAATAAGTAGTTTAAATAGTTATTCTCTTAACTAATTAATATAAACTAATTAGTAGGATAACTAAATAATAATCTACGCGATAGATAGAAACTATAAAAAGTAGGTTTCTTTTAACTAGATTTAATAACGATATAAGAGTCTAGTAATTCGGTAATAATAAGCGGCAATATTTATTAGAAGAATATAAACCTCTTTATAAAAAGTATTAGAGATAACGCGACTACGCTAGAATATAAAGAGATAATCCGAGTAAACCTTAGCTAGCTCTTAAAAGGGACTACTGAGTCCTAATAGATTAATATACTATCCGAAAGTAAACGCGCTCTTATTAAAATATCGCTCGATAGCTAGATTAACGTACTATATACGTAATTTCGAATAAATAGAGTAAAAGTAGTATAACTTCTCGGTACGATATATTATATAGAAAATAACTATCGAAAGAATAAGAATATTAAATCGTAATATACTAAACTTATAAGAGTTAGTAAAGCCGCTAGGTTCGAGGTAATAGACTAGCTTATATTACTCTTATATATATATTTCGACTTAATACTCCGATAATTCGTAGTTAAACTAGATATTACGGTTACTTTATATAGTTATATAGAATATCTAGAAGAAAAGTAGTAAGTATAATACGCTATACTTATTAATAGCTTTAATAGTAATCTAATTAGAGACTTATTTAAATAGAAAATATTAGTAGTAAATTACGCTAATAATAACGAAGACTCTACCTCTTCTTACGCTTACTTTAACTCTAGGGACGATAGAATAGGTTACTTTAGTAACTAATTTAGAATAAATTATCGTAAGGATAGAAGTAAATAACGTAGATAATAGAATTAACGAATAGAAACGCTAAGATACCTCCGTCTTAATAACCGATTTTATTATAATAATAGGCGAGGATATAATAGCTAACGAGGTAATAAAGGTCGATTCTTTAATAATTAACGTACTAACTACTATAGAAGAAATAATTATAGAGTTAACCGCGGACGCGGACGCGGATAAGCGAGGTTTTAGCGCGGTAGTAACTTTTATAGATAATAGTATTAACTACGTTATTTCTAAAGATAGGTTCTATAGAAATAGGGAGTATTCTACCTATAGGTACTAGAGAGCGAATATATATATATTAATACTAACGATACGGGCGCTAAAGAATTCGAATAATAATTAAAGGATAGTAGCTATCTCTTAGTTAATAAGTTTAAGGAGAATAAGAACGACTTACTATATATCTTAGCTAACGATAATTATATTACTACTTCTTCCTACCTCGCTATCCTTACCTTTCTTTTAATATATAACGCTGCCGAAAAGCGAATAACGCTACTATTTAAGCGGGCGTCCCGTATAGTATAATATATAAATATCCGTAACTTTAATATACGAATAACCTATTTTAAATATAAGAGAAGGTTCGAATCCTAATTATAGATAATAAGATATATTTTTATAAATATATATAGGAATAAAGATAAGCTTAATAATAAACGCGGTAAGAAAACTCTAAACGTAAATAAAGAATAAATCGACGTAGTAACGGAATATAAGAGTATAGGTAACGAAATAGATATAGAAATAGAAACGAATATTAATAAAGCGAAACTAGTTAGCTACGATAAGGAGAACGTAGAATTATTAGGAGAAGCCTATATAGTAATAAAAGTAAACTAAGTAATTGAGGTACGACGTACCGAATAGAGGTTACCTAGATATAGTTATACGAAGATAACTATGTTATTCTACCTTAATAAACTAAAAACGAATAGAGTAATTGACTTAGGCTACTTAGACGTACTTATAGATAAAGGATAGTTATAGTAATACTTACTAAATATATAATTCTATAACGCGGAAACCTTAACGATAATAAATAGCGTAAATAGATTAATTATAACGAGACGATAGGTAAGATTCGACTTTTATATCCTAGGGTATTTATATAACGTACTAGTAATATTATATTTTACTATTAATAGCTAGGTAATACTATAGCTTAGACTTAATATCCTATTAAGAATAAAATTTATAGATAAATATAGAATCGATATACTAATAACGAGAAGAGTTATATATATTAATAGTAGCTATAGTATAATAGTCTCTTTCGAAATATACGTTAAGCTAGGGAAAATATTAATACGTATAATAGTAACTAAGATAATAGAAATACTACTATAGACGAACTTATTATTTTAAATCGGAAGTCGTAAACGTCTACGACTAGGTATATATAACTAATATACTTAGAATAGTAAGCGACTTAAGCTAGGTAGTAGTCGTTAATAATATAAGTATACTACTACTCTTATAACGAAAGGAGAAGGTAGGAACTATCGAGGACTACGACGGCGAAGGATAGTCCCTAATATATAAGGAATTAGAGGCCTAGATAACCTATATAGCTTTAATAAGAGAAAAAGGCGAATTTATAATTATAAGGGAAGTAGACGCCTTAATATTAATAGAGGCCGATAACCTACCGATAACTACTAAGACGAAATATAGCTAAGCGGAAAAACTAAGAAATATTCCCGAGATTTAAAGTAAAGACGGAGTAAGAATCGATACTATAAGGCTAGAAGAAGTAATAATACTACGAATAATAATCGAAAGCTATAATATTTCGCGTGATAGAGGGATTATACTACTACTAAAAGACGAAAAATAAGAGTAGACCTCGTTAATAACTAGTAAAACGAATAACTAGTAGTACGACTATACCCTATAGGAATAGAAGATAGAAAAATACTTAATAATATACTTAACCCTCTATATATATAAGGAAAGATAAGCTAGATAAAATAACTAACCCTATTTAGATATCTAGTTTTTATTATATAGCGTATAGTATAGGGAAAGTATAAAGGAAGAATAGTAGTAGACTTACGACTATTTAATAAGATTATAGTCCTAGACGTATACCTAATCCTATTATAAGAAGATATAATTAATAATATTGGAGGCAAAAGGTATATATCGGTCTTCGACGTATTTAGTTTCTTCTATTAACTTTTAGTTTAAGAAGATTATAAGGATAGAATAGTTATTATTAGCCCTAGAGGACTAGAAAAGTTATATATTATCTTAATAAGCTTTAAAAATAGCCTATTATACGTATAAAGATTTATAAACTAAAGGCTATATACTTTTAAAGCATTCGTACGCGCGTATATTAACGATATTATTATTTTTAGCGATACCTTCGAGGAGTATTAAGACTACCTATATAAGCTACTTAGCCTTTTCGAGAAACTATAATTAGCTCTTATATTACTAAAGTCCTTCGTTAGCTACTCCTTAGTATATATACTAGGTTTTATAGTCGATATACTAAAACTTAGTATAACGGAAGACCGAGTTACGGCTTTAAAGAAAATAAAGATACTAAAGACGCTAGTAGACCTAGAAATATATATCGGTATAGCTACGTTCTTATAACGCTTTATTTACTAGTTCTAAATAAAGATAGTACTACTAGAGAACCGTAAAAAATAATTACTAAAAATAATACGCGAAATAGATATAACTAAAAAGAAAATAAAAAACCTACGGTACCTATAAATATCGAAGCTAATATTCGAGCTAATAAAAGTAGAAGAAAGCGCTTTCGAAATACTATAAGAATAACTAACAAAGGAACTACGATTATATTACTACGACTTAGCGAGGCCCCTATTTATAAAACTTAATATAAGTAGATAAGGAATAGGAGTATTTACCTTTTACCTAGAAATAGACGACTAAATAGGCTATATCCTATTAGTATATATATAACTAATACTCTTTCTAAGCCGTATACTAACGACGGCGGAATAGAAATATAAGCTAATAAAACTAGAATTCGCTTACTTAGTATAAGCCTACTATAAAATACGAATAATACTATAAAGCGGTAAACTACTAACGATAATATTAACGGACTATATAGTAACGAAAGGACTAGTAGAGTAAGTTAATATAAAGATAGCGGATATTATAAAAGTAAACTAGCGATTAATATATAGATTAATTTACTTTAGTTAATTTAGATTATAGGTATTTTATATTCCTAGTAAAACGAACTTAGTACTAAATACGTTATTACAACTACTTACTATAGATAAAGATAACTAGGAAAAAATAAAATAATTATATCTAGAAAATAACGAACTAGATAATCTACTTAACGACGGATATATATTATAAATAGTTATAGTAATATTAAAAGATATAAAAGTAGCGTTTATAAACGGCTATAAAATAGAACTATAACTATAATATATCCTCGATATATTACGTAAGCGTAAAGCCGAGAATAGGAACGATATAATAAACCGCGAGAAGAAGAAAATAAATAAATTTAAGATCTTATTTAAAGAAATAAACGGATTACTATATAGAATTAAGGTAAATAAGCAATAAAAACTTTATATACTATAGATACACGTACGTACTAGAAATACTTAGGTAAGTATATAATAAGAATTTCTACGTAGGAATAATAAAAACTCTAGAGGTACTAGCCGGCTTTAGTTTTTATCGAATAGCTAAATAAATATTATAATAGATTAGTAAATATAAGTTATATATCGAAAATAGAACGGATAGATAACGCTTACTCGGAGAACTATAACTAATTTATATACCTATATAACTATTTTATATAGTCGCTATAGACTTTATAGTCGGGCTCCCGTACGAGAAGGGAAGGTCGTTTTAGAAGCTTAATAACTATAACTTTCTATTTAACGTACTACTAATATATATATATAAATAATCGAGAAAGTATTTACTAGCCCCCGGGTTAAAGAGGTATATAGCGTAATAATAAGTAGAAGTCTTTTTACGACTTTTACTTTTATTTAACTAAGGTATACTACGAGTAATTATAAGCGATAGAGATTAGAAGTTTACGGGCGACTTCTAGAAAGTACTTTTTAAAATACTAAATATAAAGCTAGCGCTAAGTATAATTTTTTACCTATTTTTTTTTTTTTTTAATCATTACTCGCATTTAGCTATTATACCATGGCGAGGCTAGTAGGGGGAAGCCCCCTACTAACAGTCCTAGCTAGTTCAGAGGCCTCCAAGAGGCGTGACCAATTAGGGAGATAGGCTCCTAGTTATTAAAGTGATCTAGGTACACTCGGTCATTCAGGCTGGTCCCACGCGGTGTCTTTTCCCCCTATTGCTAGGTTACTAAGCCAAGTCCTTCCTAACCCAACCCTGACTGTCCGGGCTGTTGAAAATTAGGGGTGCTTGTTGTGTCGTTATTGGTTGCTTCTGATTGGTCGGTTTCGTTGTGTAGCCAATGGGCTGTTTCTTGCCCCGCTGCAAGTGGGGACTGTCGGTGCTGGCCGGGGCGGCTGGCAGTGGAGCTAGCTAGAAAATCTAGAAAATCTAGCTAGGTGAGGGGAGCGGGATTCGAACCCACGACCTCGCATAAATTGCGGGGCCTTCCAGGCGCTTCTACCACTACGCCATCCCCCCAATTTTTTACCTATAGATAGACGGAGCCTCTAAAAGAATAAACTAAATAATCGAAATCGCTTTATAATATTATACTATAACGTTAGATATATTATAACTAGAAATTATACTAGCGCTTTAGTTCTTACTAAATAATATAATTAGCTAAGTAGTTAGTAGATTACTAAACGAGTTAACTATAGGCTTTAAACTAATAACGATAATTAATCTTCTCGGCTTAATAAGATTAAGATAGTACGACTAAGAAGCGATCGATATACTAAGACTACTATATAGAGAGGAGGCTAAGTATCTAGCGGACGTAGCGATAATATAAGTAAAAAAATAGTACAACGATAAATATAGGTAGGTAGAATTTAACGTAGGGGATAATATCTATCTTAGACTATATTATAGATACGACTTACTAAGTAAACTACCCCGAAAATAGTCGTAATAATAAATAGGTCTATTTAGAGTAATCGAGAAAGTTAGACTTTTAGTATATAAACTATAATTACTAAAGAATTAGGGTATATATAATATAGTATTAGTAGTATACCTATTCCTAGCTTTAATAGGAGGTAACCTATATAGATAAGAAGAATTAAAACCTAAACTAGTAATAATAGGAGAAACGTACGAGGACTAGGAAATAGAGAAAATATTAAAATAGAGAGTACGAAAGGGTAGGATACCTTAAATCGAATATCTTATAAGATAGAAAGGTTTCGGGCTATAGTATAACGAATAGAAAGAAAAAAAGAGAACTTATTTAGATAGTAAACGAACTCGTTATAAAATACGAGAAAGTATACCTAACTTTATAAATAACTAAATTAATAATACTAAAGATAACTAAGGTTACGAGAATACTAAAAATAAATATTATAGTATAGCTCCTAGCGAGAAATTTAGTAAGGATTAAATATAAGTAAATAACGGATACTCTAAGAATAGAAGAAATAGTAGGTTAAAGAAAGAATAAAAAATCGGGGCTTACCTTAAGAAATAAGAATAAGCTAATAAAAACTAAATATATATAACCCGCTTTATAGATTAAGCGAATAGAATAAGAAGAAGTCTAGAAAAGAGAATAAATACCTATATAAAAGTAGCTATAGAAGCTACTTATAGTAAAATAATAAAAAATAAGATTTAAAAACTATAGAATTAAGCGAATACTTATTCCTAAAAGTACTTTAGAATAACCCTATAGTATTTAAATAAAAAAAAATACTTATAACTCTTACTTTTAAATTACTACTTACTTACGTATTTAATTACTTTTTTATTTAACTTTAATTTAATTAATCTCTATATATACTCCTATAATTACCTCGCTATAACTAGCGCTTATATACCTATGTAATAACCTAGCTATTATTATAATAATTACTTAATAAAAATATCGCTTAAAAAGCTTTAAAGAAGTAAACTATACTATAGAATAAGCTCTTTATTAATAAACTAACTATTACGGAAATAAAACTAGTTATATTAGCTATAGACTAGCTTATACTAGTTAAGTAGCGTATAAACCGCGAAAATAGAGAAATAAAGAATAAACTCGATAAAGTATATAATACTTTCGTTAGAAGGGCTAATATAGATATTAAGAGTAAAAGTAAAAAAGATAAAGCTTTTTACGATAAAACTATTAAACTAGCTATAGACTTATTAGATTTATTAATTATAAAATTCCTAATAGTCTACGTAAACGCGGTAAAGTATACTATAAGTACTAACTTAATAAAGAGAGAGAGAGATTTATTACTCTAGTCGGCCTAGAAGGCCCTAGTACTCTTATTCTAAACTAACTTAGGAAACCCGCGTACCGGGAGAAAAACCTATATCCTACTCTTTTCTATCTTCGCGCTTCGTAAGGGGCGTTATCGTAGCGTTCTTAGTATAGGTATACTCCTAAGCTAGCCTAATATAGTTAGCTAGTCGGCTTACCTAGGGAATTTACTTACCTAAGGACGTCTAGGCCTATAGGCTAGGTATACTATAGCGCTACTATAGTACGTCCTCGCTACGCGGGCGGCTTAGCCCCGTAATACTACTTTTTATAAGCTAGAGCGATAATATCGCGGTCTAGCGTTATATCGAAGGTCTAGCGCTTTTACTATAACTCGACGATTTATTACTATTATTACTACTACTTTATTTATTTAGTCGCTACCTAAGGCCTCCCTTTCCTAACTATAAAAGGAAGGCCTCCCCTTATTTTTTCTTTTTTCTTTCTTTCTTTCTTTCCCTCCCTATAGCCGCTACTAACGCTACTAGTAAGTCTTTACTATCGTACGCGGGTCTCCCGTAGTATAATATCCCCTCGCGTATATCTTACTAACCCTCCTTAGCCCTCCTATCTACTTACTAGCTTACTCGCGCTATACTATTATTATGCTTTCCTTACGCTTTTACTACGCTCTCGCCGCGCTCCTGCTATATTTATACTTACTACCGCTAGCGCTAAATACCTACGCGATACTAGTATTATTAAGGTAGTAAGTTAAGTCGTTCTCGCTTTACTATTAATACTAACTCGCTTTATAGTTAAGTTACCCTTACTTTATCCTTTATACTTTCTATATATTACGTATTAATACTAGCTTAGCTATCTATTATTATAACTTAATTAGTAAATTCGGTCTACTTTTACTTTATTTTTACCTTACTAATACTTTAAGTTCGTAGTTAATACTAGTTTACGTTATATAGCTTATATTACTAAAAATTAGCCTTATAAACTAGTAAGTTATCGCTATACTCTTATATTATATATACTTTACTAATACTACTAGATTATAGATCTAGCTATATAGGAAGTAGCTTACTTTCTATTTAATACCTCCGCCGCGCTAGCTATAGTTTATATTCCCCTCGCTATTACCTTAACTTTAGTTCCTTTACTAACTTCGAATAGCCTATTACTAAGCTTAGCTAGCTTAGTTAAGCCGCTATACGCGCTTTACGCGCTTAGCGTATTATTAACGGGCTAGCTACGCTACGATACTAGGCCGCTACTACCGCTACTACGCCCCTACTTACTACTATTCCCTTAGCCCTCTTACTTATCGCGCCCGAGGCCCGCCCCCGCGCTAACGCTACTACGCTAGCGGTTTTATATTAAATCGCGACTATAGTAATATCTACTACTAATTCTATAGCTAAGATTCGTAACGAGATATACTATTTCTACTAGGCGCTAGAGATTAGTTACGCTACTATAGAGGTAGCGCGCGCGCGCGCTACCGCCGCT
>KQ030792.1:10490-24696 GCA_000956045.1 Hirsutella minnesotensis 3608
GGGGGGGGCCGGAGAGTAAGTAAGACGTTATAGCCCTAGCCTTAAAGCGCCGTCCCCCCTTAATAGCTCTTCTAAATTAACTATAGTCTACCTCTACTATTCTCGCCTTATATATTATAATCTCGTACTTAAGTTATCGGCCTTAGGGTTTATTCCTTTTTATTATAAGCTAGCCGCTCTACTAAGGTATACTAAAGCTTTCGATATAATAAAAACTAGCGAGTAAGGGGTTAAGCGAGTTCGTATTAATCTAGGGCTAAGTTAAGGATAGCTTTAGTCCGTAAGAAGGTTAGCTTCTAGGTCTTAGCGTCTTTTATTTATAAGTATCGGAGGAAAATATATACTAAAGTCTCTTATTCTTCTTCGTAGTAGTAGAGTAGTAAGTTTACGCTAAGTACGTTTCGCTAAAAGAAATATCCTCTTAGTTTAATTCGGCTTATATATAGCTAGGTTAGTATAGAGCTTTTATACTTAAGAAGGCCCTTATATCGCTAAAGGGCCCGCTTAACGTTATTATTTAGGGGGAAGGTATCTATTAAGTCTAGAATAGCGCGTAGTTATTTATTCCTCGAGTCTTAGATAGCTCGACGCTAGCGGTCCTTTTACTTAGCTTCTATAGCCTTCTTAGTCTCCTAATTCGACGCGATTATTAAGAGGGGGGGGGGGGTAGTTACTAGTATTAGTATTAGCCCTAGGTACTTATAGCGTTATCTCCTCCCTTTAGTAGCCGCGCGAGCTATATTATATATAATCTATAGTTAGTTTATTAAGCCTATTTCTTTAGTTCGAACTATAAATATATATATATATATATTAAGGTATAAGTCGATTAGTATAACTATTATCTTTTTTTCTAAGTACTAAATTAGGGTTATATAGAATACGCTAGTAACGATATAGAGGTACGCTAATTACGCTACGCTTAAGGCCTTAGCGATCTTACGTAGCTTCCCTTATAGCTTAGTAAGTATATAAAATATTAAAGCGCTATAAATAATAAAGCTATAGATAACTTTCAAATAGATTTCCCTAGCTTATATAATTTAGTATCCTTATACTAACGCGGCGAGTATAAGTAAAGGCGATATTTTATTTTTTAAGCTTAATCTAGACTTAGCGAAAGTAAGCTACTTAAGATATCTTTTTATTAAACTAAACGCTAAGAAACTTCGTATTATTCTATAGCGCTATTATAGCTATACCGAGGTAAACGCGTATCGAGGGGGCTATATATACGCGACTAAAGTATAGGAACTTACTTTTCTTAGGTTTAAATCGGGCTTTTACGCGCTCCGCTTATACTTTATATACTAGCTATACTCTTTTTATTTTTTTATATACTTAAGCTATTATTTTACTAAAGGCAAGGATATTCGTATTATTAGTATAGCTAATAATTATAATCCCTATCTTCGCTTTAAGGGTAGTATAGAGAAGCGCGATATAGAAGAAGAAAAGGATAAGTAAGAGTAGTAACCTTTATAGGACGCTTACGATAATCTTAGTAAGTACGGATACTTTACTATCGAAATAGAAGTAAGCTATTCTCTTATTAAGAAAGCTTCGTACTTATTATAGTAGCTATAGCGGGAGGCCTTTTTTTTAAAGCGCGTTAAATAGGTATAAATAGTTAACGTAATTAAATACTTTTTAAAAGTCGAGTTATAATAGTAAAGCGATATTACTTTATTCCTAAGCTACTTTCGTTATATTAATAATAATCCTTATTACTATTTTAGTTAAGCGGTTTTTTTTATTCCCTATTTAGCCTTTAGGTAGTAAAAAGTACGCCTTAGCTTTATAAATAAGGCGGTTTATAATTATTACTTTAAGGATTTTACTAATATAGCTAAAGAGTAAGATTAGTCTTTATACTTTAGTAAGATAGTAATTTATAAGTAATTTACTTAGTTTCGGGATTATAATAATATTTACTTATCGAAAGTATTTTAAATACGCGCTTACTATATAGGATAAGTTAAGGAGAGTTATAATCGCGTTTATTATTAGTTATCTATATACTTTAATTAGCTTATATAG
This sequence comes from Hirsutella minnesotensis 3608, assembly GCA_000956045.1. Lineage (NCBI taxonomy): Eukaryota > Fungi > Ascomycota > Sordariomycetes > Hypocreales > Ophiocordycipitaceae > Hirsutella > Hirsutella minnesotensis. The sequence continues at coordinate 12,531 of KQ030792.1, forward strand.
TAAGCTATTAGCTTTAGTAGCTTTCTATAGCGTAGTACGACTAATAACCCTCGCGACCTTACTAATATTAAACTATTATTATATTAAGATTTATATATATTATCCGCGTTATTTTTATAAGGGGTTTATAAGTAGGTTTAGGAAGAATTACTTCTAGAGTAGTTTTACTTTCTCGCTATAAGAGTAGGCTAAGGTTATATCGCGTACGTTGCGTTTTAATACTAAGAGGTAGTTTAATATTAAGGGGGTATTACTATAGAGTCTTACTTATTACTTTATCCTTTAAAAGTCTTTTATTAAATAAGTTATCTTATTAAGGTAGCTACGCTACGCTACTTACTTCGCTATAGTAATAGTTTATACTTAGTTCGCTACTATATCGCGTTATTTTTCTTTATAAATAAGGTTCCGCGTTTTAAAGTATTTTTATTTTACTTTTTTAGTTTCCTTCTTTACTTACTTAACCTTATATATTTACTACTCTAGTTTATATCTAAAGCTAGCTTACTTTACCTTTAGTATTATAGCGTATATAATCTCCTAGAAGGTATTATATAGCTAGTCGGCGAAGTTATTAACCTCTTAGGGGGTTTTTAGCGTAAGTAGGATATTATTAGGATATAGTTACCGCGCGGCCTCTTACTTAGTAGTCTTCTTATTAAATAAGTACTAAATAAGAAGTAGGCCCTATTTTATAGTTTCTTATAAGTACTTATTAACTTTAATATAAACTAGTTATAGGATATAGTCGGATCTAGCTAAGGTTAGTATCTAATACTATTACGTCTAGATACTTCTTATAGCTTAGTAAAGGTCGATTATACTATCCTACTCCTTATTCTTCCTAAACCTTATTATCTTACTTAGGAGTATAGCGAGCGCGAGTCGCTATTAAAGTAAAAGGTCTATAAAGTCGTCCGCGTTAGCGGAGCGCTAGCTATATACGTTTTAGAGTAAGTAGTAGATATTAAAGTCTTTAGTTAGTATAACGTTACCTCGAGGTAGCTTCTAAGCGATATTAGCTAAGAGGTAGCTTAGGTCTTAGTAGTATATACTTAGGGAATAGATAGAGTAGATTAAGGTATTAAATACCTTAAAGTAAACGCTATACTAGTCTATCCTTTTATTAAGCTCTTACGTTATAATATTATATTATTTATAAATATAAATTACCGCGCGCTTACTATAGTATATAAGTATATAGTCGCCGCTACTTAAGTATAAGGGGGTCTTTATCCTCTTATTTCTCGCTAGTTCCTAGATTATAATTATATTAAGCGTAGGTCGAACTTATAGCGCTAGCGTATTAAGTTTAAAAGCTTTTTATATATTTTAAAAGAAAATTATAATTATTAAGTATTATTAAAAGTAAAGCTACTTTATAGTAACTATATTAGCTTATCTTCGTAAAGTTAGCCTCGCTATATTAAAGTATCGAGGGTAGCCTAGCTTATAGCTTACGTAGCTTTCTAGAGGTTTATTAGCTAGCTTAGTATACGGAGCTATTTCTATTTCTTATACTACGGGAATATAAAGCTATCTTTATTTTCTTTAGTTATCTAAATAAGTAGGTTACTTATAGTCTAGCTTCCCTATAGGATTATTTCGTTCTACGCTATAAACCTTTATACTTAGAATATATATACTTTTTTAGTATAGGTCTAGTAGTTAGCTATTACTTAGTAGCTTCGGTCTTACGCTAAGTACGCGTCGCTCTAAAGTAAGTATCTTATTTTAGCTTTATTTACTTTAGCTAAGTAAGCCTAGCCTTTCTTATAAATATTATTTATATATTATTTATATTTCGCTTTTACTTTATAAAACTTAGTAATATATTTAATCTTAAAGTAATAGAAGTATTACTTAAAGTAAAAAGACTTATTATATAGTTTTACTTTAAAGATTTTAACGCGTATAATAACGCTACTATTATATAGCTAATTCGCTTTAATAATATTATCGACTATAAAGATAAGTATTATCCTTAGTACGCTATTAGTATATTATCCGTAAAGGGGGCGGGCGTAAGTATAGATAATAGTAGCTTAGTTTTCCTTTTTAATTTAAGCTATAGTCTTTTTAGCTATCTATAGAAGTAATTATATTAATACCCCTTTTATAATAATTATATAGCTACTACGCGTTACTATTATATTTAAGCTAAACGTAGTATAAGTTTATTACGTATTATTTTTAAAAAAGTAGGTATTTTTTTAGAAAGTTACTATTACGTTACTACTATATAGAATTTATACTATAATTACTTCGTTTCCTTTTATAACTTAGTTAACTACTTTAACTATTTTAAGTGCCTTCTTATTCTTAAGGCCCTCGCTAATTCCTTCGCGCTAGACTATAATTTAGTAGTTAAGTTACGCTAGGACTAGTTTCTTAGCGGGTTTTAGTCGGGGTTGCGTAGGGTTTAACGCGCCTTTTACTATAATCTCTACCTACGTTCTTTTCCTATAAGTCTTTAGTCCCTTATTTTCTTTTTTTTATTCTTATATTACCGCTTTAATAGCTTATTTAATTTCCTCTTTCGGGGTTATAGCTAGTTACGCTTACTTCTCGTTTACCTCTCTCTCGGCGTATAGTAGCTACTAGATAGTCCCCTAGATATCTTAAAGGGTATCCGCTAGTACTAAGCTAGCGATAATTTTTTAAGCTTCTTTTTTATAGTTATATTCGCCTCGCTCCCGTATCTCCTACTTATCTTCCTTACGGGTTAGTATACTATTAAACTCGCTAAGGCCTACGTATAAGTAATATACGCTTTAGTCTAACCCCTTTCGGCCCCTATCGATAACTATCGGTATCCTAGCGTCCGCGCTATCGTCTCGTCCCCGATACGCTATCGCGCCTAGGGGTAATCGATTGCGCTACGTCTCCTAGTAATAATAAAATTAATTTTTAAGTAGAGATATAGTCTCGCGGCGACTATAAAGTTTTTGCTTTACTAACTTAATAAAGAAATAAGTATTCTTATACTAAGGCGGAGGCGCGAACGCACGAGAGACTTTACGAAATATAAAACGCTTAAACGACTACCTTATTAACTACTACCTAAATATACTATACTTACTATACGTATTCGCCCGCTACTTCGTACTAAACGTAATCTACGAAAGAGAAGATAAACTATCGAAGCTTCTAGATAAGTTAAAATAATACTCGTATATTAATATAATAGTAAATATATATAAAAAGGGTATATACGTATACTTCTTCTTAATTAAAGCGCTAAAGGGCTTATTACGCTATAAGGAAGGCTTATTAAGTACTATAATAAATATAGAGATTATTAAGGAAGGAAGAAACGTTTTTAATATAGAAAAAATAAATAACGAGGCTATTATCGATACCGCGAAATAGTATATAAAGAAAGCCCTAAGCTAAATTAACGGTACCTAAATAGGCAAAGGAAGTAATACCTTAACGAAAGCTAAGGTAATCGAAATAAAAGATAACGAAGATAAGTTAGACGAAGACGATATTAGCAATATAAGTATAGAGTATACTATCGAGATAATTACCGACGATCTTACTAGCGATATAGTATTTATTTAAAACGATATTCGTATTAACGCGAACCGCGCTATAGTAGAAAACCGCAAACTACTATATAAGCGAATAGGTATAATAGAGCTAGCTACTACTACTATATATAAGGCACGACGCGTAAGATAGGAAGTAGAAGTAGCCGAAGTAATAATAAAAGTAATGCGTAAAGAGTTACGAAAAGCGCGCGATAGAGAATAATAATTCCTCGAAAGTAACTTACGCGAGGACGAACGACGTACTATAGAGCTAAGAAAAACCTCTATAGTAGTAAACGAAAGAGTATTTAGAGTAAAAAAAGATATATAAATTAAGTATAGATAAAATAAAATCGTAATTAGGTATATAAAGAAGCGCGAGAGGGAGGAACGTCTTAAAGAACTTTAAAAAAAGGTTTATCTCGAAAGGGAGTAACGTAAGAAAGAGGACGAGGAGAAATAAAATAGTACTATAAACGATAAATAATAAGTTAAATAAAATAAAAGTAAAGCTCCGAAGCGAAAATATAATAAAGTAAAGTAATGCTATTTGCACTGCACTAAATCTCTATTTGCACTGCAGACCCATTTCGGGCCACACTAGCCCTAGCTCGGCCGCGACAGGCCGCGCCACCTAATTTGTATGTGTAGTCCTGGGTACTTAGGGGCCTGGCCGGCTTGTGTGGCCTGGCCGGCTTAGCTAGCAACACTATAGAGGCAGCGAAAAGTGAGATATTTAGTCAAATTGAAGCTTCATAACCCTATCGGATTAGGCGGCGCTAATGCCCTGGCGTGACTCTGGCCGGGCCCCTAGGTACCTAGGACTACATATACAAATTAGGTAGCGCGGCCTAGCGCGGCCGCGGCGAGACTAGCTTAGCGCTAGTGTGGCCCGAAATGGGTCTGCAGTGCAAATAGAGATTTGGTGCAGTGCAAATAGCATTACTCATAAAGTAAACGAAGTAAGAGTAGATTCCTAAAGAAATAGAAAGTAAAAAGAAATAAGATAGGGTAAGAACTAAAGCTAAGTCTCCTCTTTATTATATAGAATATAGTATTATAAGCGCTTAATAACGAATCTATCTAAAAGCTAAAAGATAAAAATACCGAAGAAACGGCGGTAGCGCTCCTACGAACTATACTAGAGCTTAATTAAGTTAAGGATATAGCGACGTAATTACTAATAGCTATATTAAACTAGGTAAATACTAAAAGGCTAGCTAGCTTTACGTTTATTATAATAAAATAAATTAGCGGAAAATATCTAGTAAATAAACTAAGTAAATAACTATATACTAACCTACGATAAAATATAGTTCGCTCTAGAGAAGTAAAAGATATTATAATAACTAACGCTTTTAAGACTATAGTAGTAACGGTCGAGGTCGAGATAGAAACTATAAACTAATTATATAGAGTAATATAAATACTAACTATTAAACTACCCGTCGACTAAATAAAGCTTTAAAATATCTATAACTTATAATAAATAAATAATCCCCTTACTAACTATAATAATACGGATACGTATAACTTACGATACTCGTCGCGTTATAACTAAATAGTCCCGTTATTATAGCGTTATTAATAATATACTTTAGTTTTCTCCTTTATTACTCTAAAACGATAACGCGGGTATATATAAGCAAGTAGTACCCGTTATATAGCAACCGAATAGTTACTTCGCTACGGCGTTATTATTAATATACTTCGGTTTTTTCCTTTATTACTTATACGGGTTGCCTTAATAGCTTAGCGGGATAGTTAATACGGTAGCTTGGGAGGTTATTTTATAAAAATACAGTAGTTTAGAAAAGGGAGAATAGATATTATCGGGACGATAATCTTTCGCTAGGTAGGGGAGTTATTATAAGGTAGGCAAGGTTAGAGGCATACCTAGTTACGCGTTTGGTTAGGTAACTAATTCGTTAGTTAGCAAGGCCTACTATATTATAACCTCGCAAGCCTCGCTCTTAGCTAGAGAATTAGACTTCTTTTACATTATTTCCTAAGTGCTTGGTGCACCGTATAAAATACTAAGACTTCTACGCGGGAATTTATAAGAAAAAGTAAAGAAACTATTATAAAAAAAAAGCCTAAAAAGCTAGTAGCTTTAGAAAAAGAAATTATAGGAAGAACCCTAACGTTGTAAGAGAATTTACTAGGAATTCTAGTCTAAATTAAACCTAGGAATTTTAATAAAGATTTAAATAATTTAGAAAATAGAAATTACTATAAGTTTTCTTAAAACTACTTTTAAAACCTAGTAACTTAATACAAAAGCTTAAAAATACTTATAATTAAAAGTTATTTATATTAAAAAATTACTTTACTTTGCCTTAGTAATCCTTAATAGTAAAGAAGCTATATTAATAATAGTAGTTAAGTTATATATAAGCTTATATAACTAGTAGCTATATATATTTTATTTATAGAATAAGGGTTATTTTAAGTTATTTTTTTAATATAAAAGCGCGTAAGTAGTATAGCGTAAATAAATAAAGAAAAGGGCTAAGTAAAGTTAGTAAGAAAGAGAAAAGGAGATTAATTACTCTAGCTAGCTTAAAAAGCTTTAGTACTTTTATTTTAAACTAACTTAAAAAACCTATATATTAAGAAAAAAAGTATATTCTACTCTTTTTATTTTTACTCTTTATAATAAGTATTAATATAGTGTTTTTAATATAGTTATATTTTTATACTAGTTAAATATAATAAGCTAGTTAGCTTACTTAAGAAATTAGCTTACTTAGAAATATTTAAACTTATAAGCTAAGTATATTATAGTACTATTTTAATATATATTTACTATATAAGTAGCTTTACTTTAGAGTACTACTTTTTATAAGCTAAAGTAATAATATTAATATTTAGCGCTTTTACTATAACTTCATAATTTATTATTATTACTATTACTTTATTTACTAAGTTATTACTTAAAGCGCTTTTTTTATCCTATAAAAAGAAAACTTGTCTTATTTATATAAAAGTTTACGAACGCGCGCCCCGCACAGCAACACCACGAGACATTGAATAAACTTTAAGAATTAATTTCTGTACAACGAAGCTATAAAAAATAAAGCTGGCGATACCGTTGGAAAGCTCTATTCTTGGAGTTTAATACCGTGTATACCAACCCCGGGCTTTTCGTACTGCCGCGAGCCGACGAGGTAGAGAAGATAGTAGGCTGTCAATCCGATCCTGCGGAATAGCTTCCCACGCAGACCGCAAGTGCGCTTCTAGTTCTTCGATTGACGCCTGGTTTTTTTTCAATTCTGCGAGATGAGGGCATAACTCCGCTAGCTTGTCTTTAAGAAGCCGCCAAACGTGCTCAATTGGGTTGAGATCAGGCGAATGAGGCGGCCAATCAATATACTCAACGCCGTGAAGCTGGAGAAACTGGGGCGTGCCGCCGAAATTGTGAATCCTCGCGTTGTCTTGCTGGAAACGCCTCGTACCATCGTATACTAGAAGAAGGCCTTCGGATAGAGCTTTCTGATAGCTTTTAGCGGTATAACCCTTCTTCTTTGCGGCGCTATCGCGCTCCATGATTACAAGGGGTGTCCGGCCGCCTCGCCAGATGCCTGCCCAGACCATAATCGAGATTTCCGGCTTCCCGTGAACCGTATTGTTAACGAGATCACGGTTAAATCGTTCGTGAGGCTTTCGGAATACCCATCCACGTGGATTATTCGGTTTATTTTGTACGGAGCACTCGTCAGAGAAGATTGTCTAGAGAGGTGGTAATCCGGGCGTGTAAGTCAGTCTTCTCGGAAATATCGCCTCGGGTTTAGAAGCCCATACCTCAGCCAATTCGTCTTCTTCTCCAGCCCAACCTTTTGCAAATTGTAGCCTCGTTTTTGCTGTTTCTCGTGATAGCGGAATTCTTTGTATTGCTTTCCATTTGCGCCGGAAATCTCGTCGGAGAATCCGACGGATAGTTGTACGGCTAACGCGACACCCTGTCGCACCGACGAGCGCTTTATATGTAATGCGACGGTTCCTTTTAATTAATAAACGTATGTAATTAATCTCTGAAGGCGTAAGCTTCTGCGGACGACCTTTTCTAGGTCGAATTTCGACTGTGCGGTCACTTTTCCATTGATTGAAGATTCGGTGGACTGTCGAAGGTGACGTGTTGAATTCGCGTGCGACATCGCGGAAAGACAAACCTGCACTTTTCTGGCTCACTATTACAGCTTTCTGCACCGGACTAAATTGATAGTAACGCTGGCGATTGGCACTTATTTCAGTGCCAAAGGCACGCTCGTCCGGCATTGCAATCGCAAGTTATGAAGGAATGAAGATTAGACGCGTATACGAGTCATGGACGCGACGCGACGAGTGGGGTCAAAGTGTTCGCAGACTTTTGGCCACGTTCTGTATTTATTATTATAATTTAATTAATAAAGAGTAGCGCTAATCGCATAGTATTATATCTCTAATCGAATAGTAAAACCCATATTTTGCCTATTCTAGCCCGCGCTAGGGCGCGCTAGCTAAATTAGCTATATAGCTCTAGGTACTAATAAGATCCCCTAAAGTTATATTTACGTTATAACGGGCATAATAGGGCAATTAGGGTAAAGCCTTAATTCGGGTAAATATTATACTTTCTACTATTTCTATAGAGTTAATACTAGCTAGCTAGGCTATAGCTTAATTTACTTAAAAACGTATTTCCGCCTATGCTAAGTAAGGTTATAACTTTACGGCCCGTTAATTATCTAGTTAAGCCGGCGGAGACGTGCTAGGTAGCGTGCTAAGAATTATAATTACGTCTATCGTTGCTTATAAAGCTACTTATAATACTACTTATAAGATTACTTTAGTACCTAGGGCTATATAGCTAATTTAGCTAGCGCGGCCTAGCGCGGGCTAGAATAAGCAAAATATAGGTTTTACTATTCGATTAAAGATATACTACTATATAATTAGCAATACTCTTATAAATAAAGCGCGTTATTATTTATAAAAAGTAGTATAGTAATAAGTATTTTAATAAAAGTAGTTTTTTAAGTAAAAGTAGCTTAGCGAGCTTAATATAATAATTATATACTAAGTAGTTAATTTACTAAACTAATAGTACTATTAAATACTTACTATAGTATTTATAGCTATAAATTTAATAAGTAATGCTAATCGCACGGATATAAATCTCTATTTATATAGAAAACCTACTTAGCGCTTATACTAGGCCCGCCCCGGCGGCGCTAGCCCCTACTACCTAATTTATATATATATTCCTAGGTACTACGGGGGCCGGCTAGAGTTACTTACTATAGGGCACTAAGCGCGGCTAACGATAGTAATAAAGCTTTAATTTAACTTAATATCGCACTATTTACTATCTCTATAGTATTACGGCTAGCTAGGCTATATAAGCTAGCTAGAGGCTAATTCGCCTAAAAACGCGATTTCCGCTAAGTTACTCGAAGTTATAACTTTCTAGCCCGCCTATTTATCTAGCTATACTAATAGAGGCGTGCTAGGTGGTAGCTACGTACTAGGAATTACGATTATATCTATTGCTAGCTATAAAGCTTATAATACTTATAAAACTTATAATACCCGTAATACCGCCTTACCTTTACCCCGGCCTTTACTACTTTTACTACCCCTTACTTATTTACTTAAAGATAAATTACTTTATATTTTCGCTATATTATTTAGTCGAATTAATCGCTATAATAATAATACTAGGGAATTATAAGGCTTATTAACCTCGGTAAGTAAGGGTATTCGTTATATACTTAAAGTAAGCTAGCGGGTACTCTATTAACTCGATTAAGGTAGCGCTTACTATAGCTACTATAATAAAGCTAGCGCTTATAAAGCTACTAGCTATAATACTTTATACTTAAGGGTCGAAAGTATAATAACCTTACTATTCTTAGGTAGGTAAGGCTAGCTACGAAGGTTCTTAATAATATCTAGGTCTCGAATCTAAAAGAGTAGCTCTTTAAAGTCCTATTAATAAAGTTAGCGAAAATTATATATAAAAGTTAGGAATTCTTACGAGTAGCTTCTTAAGCTACTATTTTAAATAAATATCTTCCTTAGTAAATAGTATATTAGATTAAAGCTACTAAAAGATATTATAAAAGTAAGAAAAGCTATACTATTAAGTAAATTAATAACTATACTTTCGAAGAAGCTTTAGTATTAGATTTAGAGTATTGCTAATCGTATAGTAGAAAATCTCTAATCGAATAGTAAACCTATATTTTGCCTATTCGAGCCCGTACTAGGCCGCGCTAGCTAAATTAGCTATATAGCCCTAGGTATTTACTAAGGCATCTCCTAAAGTTGTATTTCTACTGCTGCCGCTGCCGCCGCCGCTATTGCCGCTACTACTACTACTACTTAGCACGCCTTTATCTACTTCGAGCCTTAAATCTATAGAAATACTAGTAAGTATAATTGCCCCTAGCTAGCTAGCTAGCTAGCTAACTAGCCTTAGATTAACCCTATTATGCCCGTTGTAACGCAATTGTGACTTTAGGGGATCCCTTTAGTACCTAGGGCTATATAGCTAATTTAGCTAGCGAGGCCTAGCGCGGGCTAGAATAGGCAAATTATAGGTTTTACTTTCCGATTAGAGATTTTCTACTATACGATTAGCAATACTTTAGATTTATAGCTATAAGTACTATAGTAAGTATTTAATAGTATTACTAGTTTAGTAGATTAACCGCTTAATATGTAATCGTTATATTTAGCTTACTAAGCTACTTCTACTTAAGAAACTACTTCTATTAAAGTACTTATTACTATACTACTTCTTACGAATAATAGCGCGCTTTATTTATAATTATTTATATTAGTACGTTATATAAGTAAAGTAAATCGCTTATACTAGTTAAGAAATATAATTTAATATTTTTATAACCTATTTTAATTAAACTATTAACTTAGTAGCTAAAGTTATAATACCTATTAATAAAGTACTTTACTTACTACTCTTCCTAAGGTATATACTTATTAGAAATATAGTTAATAATATAGCTTTATTACTAGCCGAAGGTCTAATTAAGTAGCTACTATACTTACTTAAAGTCTTTTTCTATTACCGCGTAAATTACGCTTTACTATATATTATATATACCTTCGCGGCTATTATTAGTCTAGGTAAGTATTACGCTTTATTCGGCCTCTCGTTAAGTAGTAGCTTAGGTAGCGAAGTTATTATTAGCTTTATTATTAGCCTTATTATTAGCCTCGTTACTAAAGCTATTAAAGTTATTATTACTTTTCTAGCGAGAGAAAATTCAAGCTTTAATATTAGCGTTAATATAAAAGATATATAGCTACTACTATAACCGCGGGAATAGCTATAATAGTATGTTTTTAAGTATTATTTCTTTATTAGTAATAATAATAGCTAGCTTTATAGTATAAATAGCTTTATAAAAGTCGCTAAGCTACTAATAAAGCTAGAAGAAACCTTTTATTTTCTCTATATTAATAAGGCTAAAGGCGAAGTTAGCGAGACTATTCTAATTAGTAATACTAATAGCTTAGAAAAGATATATTTTAAAGTAGTTTATTTTATATATATTATTAAGCTTAAGAATATTAAGAAAGCGTCGCTATATTTCTTTATACTAAGAATAAGTATTGCTAATTATATAGTAGAAAATCTCTAATCGAATAGTAAAACCTATAATTTGCTTATTCTAGCCCGCGCTAGGCCGCGCTAGCTAAATTAGCTATATTAGCCCTAGGTACTAAAGGGATTCCCTAAAGTTATAATTGCTTTATAACGGGCATAATAGGGTTAATCTAAGGCTAGCTAAGCTACGGCTTAATTTGCTTAAAAAACGCATTTCGAAGTAAATAAAGGCGTGCTAGGTAGTAGTAGTAGTAGCGGTAATAGTAGCGGCGGCAGCGGCGGCAGTAGCGGTAGTAGAAATATAACTTTAGGAAATACCTTAGATACCTAGGGCTATATACCTAATTTAGCTAGCGCGGCCTAGTACGGGCTTAAATAGGCAAAATATAGGTTTACTATTCGATTAAAGATTTTCTACTATACGATTAGCAATACTCCTAAGAATAAGTCCAGAAAAGTACCTTAACTTTATACTTATTATTATTAGTATACTTAACTATATACCTTAAGCTACTAGATTAGAGGTAGCTAAGGAAGGCTTATATAGCTATCTTACTATCGAGAAGCTTATAATAAAGCTTTTAATAATTATTATATATATCGCGAAGTTAGAAAAATAAAAGCTTCTCTTTTTAATCTCTAAGAATAGTATTAAGCTCGCGGGCTAGTAGCGCTTTATACTTAGTTAGGTCTTTCTTAAGTACTTACTATCTTAGCGTATAGTACTTATAAATAATATATATAGAAGGGTCGAGAGAAAAGGGATAATTATAAATACCTTTAATAACGGAATAGGTTTACTACTAGCTCTTTAACTTTATTATAGAGGCTATAATCTTAATAAGGTAGTTTACTTTCCTAGTAGAAGCATTATATAAGCTTATACTTCGTAATACCCTTCCTTATTAAGCCGCGATTATATACTAAGACTATATAGGAAAGAGTAGTAATACTATTAAGTATTAAAAACCTTTCATCATTTTCTCAATTTGAGCATTTGGTCCGCCACTGCGAT
>KQ030793.1:0-15839 GCA_000956045.1 Hirsutella minnesotensis 3608
AAAGGTGGTGCTGACCACCAAACTTTGAACACCACCAAAATTTGAACACTTGCCCTCCTACAGACACTAGAAGCGCTTCAGCAGCCGCACTTCACGACCATTTTCATGAATTTCGGCCCTACCGAGCTTTTCAACGGCCCTCCATTGTCTTGCAGTCTTGGCAGCTTCAAAAAACCAACGCTTGAGTCCGTTCTTGGCCTTGGCTTCCCTCTTAGCGATCACCTCTCTCGCCTTATTGATCTCGTCTTCTTCTTTCCGCCGGACCATTGCACGCCCCTCCTGGACTGTAAGTACCCCTCCGGACTGCAGAACTTTGTTCTTCATAGCCCTACGTTGTTGCGCTATTTTCTCTGCATACCTAGTCCTTCCTAGGTCCTTTTTGGTCTGCAGGAGCTCGGCAACGTTGCTGAGAGAGCCCTTGATGAATCGGTTTATGTCGCGGGCCAGATCCGGGCTAATCTCATTCACCTCCCCCAACCCGTTTTCTATGACTCTGGCCACCTTGTTGACCTGCCGGACTGTCAATGGCGTGCTGAATGGTGAAGATTCTGGTCCAGAAGGCGGCGGAGTGGGCGTCTTCGACAACGCCATTCTGCTGCTTATCAAATCCAGCACTGGATGGGGGCAGAACGGCCAGATTCCTGTTTTCTTGAATGCAGAGCGGATCGTGCTTGCTTTGAATGCTCTCTTGCGAACTTCTTGGATGCAGCTGAGGAACTCAACCTTTGTGATGTTGACCAAACCGTCACGAACCATGAGGTCCAACGCTTTGGCGTGGTAGTGCTTCAATGGCTGGAACACCACCACGTCTAGCGGCTGTAGTACATGTGTAAGGTTCGGAGGCAGGCCGAAGGAAATGATGTCATGGCCATCGCAATACTCGATGAACTCTTTCGTATGGTGCGATCCATGCCCGTCCAAGATCAGAAGACGTTTCCTTCCTTTCCGGCATCCGTCGGTATGCTTATCGAAGTGCTGAACCCATTCCAGACTGATCTCATCATTCGTGTATCCGCTAGGTGTAGGTCGGAGGACTGTGTCTGGTTCGAGCTCCTGTTGATGGTACCAGTTCGCCATGTGGTTTTGACCAGCGTGTGACGGTACAAGGCACGAACGAGGTCGAGTGCGGCTTGGACAAAGTGATTGTCTACAAGGAGAGAAAGGGGAAAGAAAGAGCTTCGTAAGGAAGGCTCTCACTTTGGCTAGTTGTACAATTTTCACAACTGAGACATGCATGATCTTCCTTCACATATGGTCTCCCCTTACTCCCTCTCCTCCAAGCTTCTTCAGTCCATCGCTTCTGATTCAACCACGCCTCGGGCAGCTTGGCGATGAGCATTTCGCATTTCTTGCTTCGTTGGCCGCGGTTTGGTCCTGTGGCGCTTCTCGAACTCTTTGATGGCTATGTGTGCGTTAACAACGTTGTGCAGCGGCTCCCATGTTGCTTCTTCGAGGTCATAGCCCCTCCATTGTACGTGGTACTGGAAACCCTTCTGCTTTGTGCGCTTTGAATCCAGGATTGCCTCAATCGCCCACAGTTTTTCTCCGTTTGCATCTAGTGCGATTGGCGGGGGCGGTGGATTGTATTGGCCCGGCAGCGGGTCGTTCGGTGCTGGTCGCAGGAGGTTGGTATGGAACGAGTTGTGAAGAGACTGTAATTCATGTGGTAACTTTAGCTGGTAGGCGTGAGCGTTGAGCACACGCTCGACTCGAAAAGGGCCAATGAATTTGTGATCAAGTTTGGGGGTGGGCCTGGCTGAACGGATGTTTCGCGTGCTCAGCAGCACCATGTCGCCAACTCGATACGCCGGTGCCGGGGTCCTGTTTGCGTTGGCGAATTGCTCTTGTGACGCCTGGGCTGAAGCAAGGTTTGTCCGTAGCAGATCGGTGATCTCTTGCATCTTGACGGCGAAGCTGTTGCCCTCGCTGCCGCGCTCTGCTAGATCTTTGGGTGCTGCGCGTGGCATTGGTCGAGGAGGGCCAAAACTCATTCGAGGGTGGTAGCCTGTGTTCGAAAAGAATGGGGACATCCCAGTTGAGTCGTTTACAACGTTGCGGGCTGCGAATTCGGCTAGTGGGAGCCACTCGTCCCAATCGTCCTGAGCGAAGCTAACGTACTGGCGAAGATATTGCTCGAGGAATGCGTTGGCGTTCTCCGTCTGCCCGTCAGTTTCGGGGTGATAAGCTGTAGAAAGGGCGATGCTGATTTGTAAACAGTGGCACACGGCCTTCCAAAATTCTGAGACGAACAGTGGTCCTCTGTCGGAGACGATGGAATCCGGGAGTCCATGGAGCTTCCATACGTCTCGTACGAAGAGCATTGCCAAGTCATGCGCTTTCATGTCGGTTCTGCAAGGCGAGAAATGCCTGTCCTTAGACAGTCTGTCGACAACGACCATAATTGCGTTGAACCCACGGGCCGTCGGCTGAATTGGGCCGATGAAGTCAACAGACAGGTCTTTCCATCTTTGCAGTGGAATTGGGAGAGGTTTCAGAGTCCCCTGGTACCGAAACCGGGAGCTCTTGTTTCTCAGACATCCGTGGCAGTTCCGTGTGAACCGTTTCGTATCAACACTGAGTCTCGGCCACCAGTAGGAGCGTGAGATGAGCTCGTATAATTTGTTCCTGCCGGGGTGGCCAGATTCGACGCTGTCGTGAGCGAGTTGGATGAGGAGGGTCCGCAATTCGCTTTGGGGTACGTATAATCTCTCTCGGAAGTATAGTCGGCCATCATTTATCGTGCATTCTGATAGGGGGATTTCTTTGGAGTGAGGCACGCCATGGGGCTTGAGCATCTCGTCCCTGATTTTCATCCACCATTCGTCGTCTTCGTACCCCCTGTCAAGGAGTCTCGTGATCTTGTGGTCGATTGGCTCTGGACCTTGGATTTCATCAAGGATGGTGGGGCAGAGTGCAATCTCCTGCTCCAAGCAAAGGTTTACGAAGAGCTCTGACAGTTCGGGATTAAGTTTCAGTTGTTCTTGGATGGAGCGGTCAACGTTGTGTGGCTTGAGGAGTGACTGTTGTTGGTACCGGATGCGGTCGTCAGATTCGTTTTGTGGTAGGTCTTGCGATCTTCGCGTGAGAGCGTCGGGCTTCCCGTTCTCTTTCCCCGGTATTGACTTGATGGCGAATTGAAACTGTGAGAGGAACTCGCTCCACCTAACCTGGCGCCTTGAAAGCTGCTTGGTCGTCATGAAATATCGAAGGTTGGCATGATCAGTGACGACCGTAATCTGATGGTGTGCGCCTTGGAGTTCGGGTCGCCAGCATTCGAAGCATCGCACAATGGCGAGAAGTTCTTTGTCGTAGATCTCGTAGTTGCACTCGGCCGGGTCGTACTTTTTGGACATGAAAGCCACTGGGTGTAGTACTCCCTGGTCGTCTTCCTGGGAGAGGATGCCGGAAGAGACAAAGTCGGACGCGTCGCATTCGACAAACACTTCTTTTGCGGGGTCAAAGTGTCTGAGGATTGGCGCTGAAGTGAAGCTACTTTTGAGCGCGTCGAATGCCTCTTGGCACGATGGAGTCCAATTCCATTTGACTAACTTCCGTGTCAAAGCAACAAGTGGCCGAACAATGCGTGAAAATCCTTTGATGAATCGTCGGTAGAAGTTCGAAAATCCTAAGAAGGCTTGGACGTCTTTCACGTTGACGGGAGTCTCCCAGTTGACGAGACAGTCAACTTTTGCAGGGTCCATTCGTACGCCAGTGGTTGAGATGATCATGCCGAGGTACTTTACTTCAGTGGTCTCGAATTCGCACTTCCTGACATCAAGCTGTAGGCCTGCGGCTTCGAGAGCTTGCAAGACTGATTTGACGTGGAGTCTATGGGAGGCGAGATCGTTCGAGTAGATGAGGATGTCGTCGATGTACGCCGTGCAAAATCTGTCGAGGAACGGGCGAAGGACTTCATTGATCCGGGCTTGAAAGGTAGCTGGAGCATTGGACAGCCCAAAAGGCATCACCAGACTCTCGAAGAGACCGTATCTTGTGTTAAATGCCGTCATCCACTCTTGGCCCTCTTTGATTCGTATTCGGTTGAACGCCGCGACGACATCGAGTTTGGTAAAATACCTGGCTTGGCTGAGCTGGGAAAGGGTCTCTTGGATCAATGGCAGTGGATACCGGTTCTTGATGGTTATGGCATTGAGCCCGCGGTAGTCCACACAGAAACGCAGGCCGCCTCCTGGCTTCTTCGCGAACAGCACGGGCGAGGCTGCTGGAGACGTGCTGGCCCGAATGAACCCCTTGTCGAGGTTTTCCTGCAGAAACTTCCGGAGAACGACAAGCTCGTCCTCGGACATACCGTAGAGGGGCCCATGCGGTGGAGTTGTGCCCGGTTGAAGCTGAATTTCATGATCGCAGCCCCGGTGGGGAGGAAGTTTGTCTGCCTCCGACTGATCGAAAACCTTTAGGAATTCGTGGTAGTGGTGGGGTACCTTTGTTGCGGGATCGACCAGAGTCTTGGGTTCGAGGGCTTTGTGAATATCTTCGAGGGATGCTCCTGAAAGGTACATGTCGGCTGCTGTTTTCCGGCAGGCTTGGAGTTCGTGGGTTTGTTGGCTCTCTGGGAGATGGGCCACCATTCCGTCCTGTCGCTCGAGTTCTCGGTTCATCTTTTGTAAGTCTGTAAGTGCCTGGCCGAATCGAGGTGCCTTTGGCTCTACGAATGTGGAGGCTTCAGTGATGACGCCGAGCTCGGCCAGCCTTTTGTCGATCTCGTAGAGCGATAGTGAGAAAACGTCGACGTCGCGCTTTTCGGCCAGCATGTAGAACGCGGCTGCGCCGACCCTTCTGGGGATTGGCGGGCGTGGCAGCGTCGCGGTGGCTGTCGAAATGACCAGCGAACTGGTTCCAAAGACTGCCAGTTGATATTGTCCTTTCTCCATGCACCGTCGGCGACAGTGGTCAGAGTTGAAACTGACCATGTTTGTGCTCCAATTAATGATGGGGTTGTGATCTGTCAGCCAGGGCTTTCCGAGGATGATGTCGTACTTCCCAAGCTTCGTTACGTAAAAAAGCATTTTCTCCTTGTGTCCTTTGATGTCCATGTCAAGTTGGGCTACGTGGGTGATGTCGCCAGCTGAAGAGGGTCTTCCGTCGACTACGTTCAACCGGCGACGGTTCCGTAGTTTGTGAAGCGTGAACTTGTGGTCATGCGCGAAGGATTCGTCTACGAACCCCTTTCCTGTGGCACCCGAGTCAAGCATTGCGTTCGTTTTGATCGATGTTGATTTGTCGTCAACTAAAGTACATGGTAGTAACAAATGTTCTTGCTCTGTGTTCAGGGAAGAGAGTAGGAGGACATCCTTTTTCTTGCGTCTCCTGCGGCGACTTCCGCTGGAGACTACTCTTTTTCCGTCCTCCAGGGCGCAGTGTCGCAGTTGAGGGAGCGATGTTTGTCTGAACTGCACCAATGGCAGAGTCCGTGTTTTGTGCAATAGGCCTTGCGTGCTGCCCTCTCCGCGTCGGTCTTTGGCCTGCGACCCGAGGCAACGTCTTCTGCTCCCCATGTGATCGCGCTTAAATCCATGGAATCTCCCGAGTCATTGGGGGTCGTCAATGGCGTTTTGGCGGGGGCCGGTACACGGCCACCGTGCTTGGTTGAGCCACTGGCGTTCTTTTTGAAGTAATTGGCGTCGAGTTGCCGGCATTCGCTATCGCAGGTGCGGATGAGATCCATAAACTGGGTGAGATCGGTGGGCGTGTCCTTGCCCTTGGTGAGGGAAAGTCTCCATGTAATGTCGTCGTGGAGAGCGCGCCGGAGGTGCGCAATGAGGGCCTCACTATCCCACTCCGTGAGCTTGGCGGTGGCATACCATTCAGGGAGGAATACCGTAAGCGACCTATGCCCTTGCTTCATGTCAAAGATCTTGCGCTGGGCGGTGGCTTTCGCGTCGATGTCTCCGAAGGCTGATTGGAGGACGGCCTTAATGGCGTTGACGCTGTCGAAGAGGACCATACCGTCTTTGATGTTGTAGCTGACTTGGTCGTGCGCTTTGGCTTTCAGGCATGAGACTGCATATCCCATGCGTTGCTGTTCCGAGTTCCACCAGTCCTTGTTCATTTCGAGCTTCAAGTCGAGTTGCTGAAGGAAATTCGGCAGACGAGAGGGATCTTCGCCCGTGAATGCTTCAGGGTCGGGGTGTTCTGGTGAGCGGCGCGAAGCTCCTCCTGATTGAATGACTCTTAGGTATGCTTCGTTCTCGGCCATCAGACGGGTGATCGTCGCGTCTCCATCATTCTTAGTGATTAGAATATTTTCAAGGCGGTTTTGAAGATCTTCCACTTCTGCATTTGTTGTTGCGGCCGAAGCACGCAGAGAGTCGATGACGCTTTGCATGCTGTAGGCAGCATTGCACATGAGGAAGACTTCTTTCATCAGATCGGAGGGCTTGGCTGCGAATGTGCTACGGAAAGTCTCCTCAGTGTTGCTGGCGTTGAGCAGTGGGCAGGGTGGTACCCGATCGACGGCGCTACCCATGGCTTCGGTAGGGGTTAGCTTCGTGAGGCGTCGTTGGAATCGTTCGGTTCACTTCGTTTGGTTCGTTCGGTTCGCTTCGTTTGGTTCGCTTCGTTTGGTTCGCTTCGTTTGGTTCGCTTCGTTTGGTTCGCTTCGTTTGGTTCGCTTCGTTTGGTTCGCTTCGTTTGGTTCGCTTCGTTTGGTTCGCTTCGTTTGGTTCGCTTCGTTTGGTTCGCTTCGTTTGGTTCGCTTCGTTTGGTTCGCTTCGTTTGGTTCGCTTCGTTTGGTTCGCTTCGTTTGGTTCGCTTCGTTTGGTTCGCTTCGTTTGGTTCGCTTCGTTTGGTTCGCTTCGTTTGGTTCGCTTCGTTTGGTTCGTTTCGTTACGTTTGGTTCAATTCTTTGCGTTGCTTTGGTCGCTCTGGTTGATTGCAAACGGGTGGAATTTTTGCTGGAAAGAGTCTTGGGGTGGGGTTGGGGACGGTTGGTGACGTGTTGGCAATATTCACGTCGAGGACAGTGATATGCCGTATTGTGGTATCGGTAGACAATATGTGACGGTACAAGGCACGAACGAGGTCGAGTGCGGCTTGGACAAAGTGATTGTCTACAAGGAGAGAAAGGGGAAAGAAAGAACTTCGTAAGGAAGGCTCTCACTTTGGCTAGTTGTACAATTTTCACAACTGAGACATGCATGATCTTCCTTCACACAGCGAGGATGATGAAGGCAGGGGTGAAGCGCCCGGCAGCGGAGATAGCCTCAATGAGAGTAGCCGACTCCCGATTCTCGGGGATGCTGAAGTAGTGAGACCTCTTTCGCTTTGTGACAATAAGTTGATCTTTTCCGACCCCGACTCGAAAGCCGGTTTCATCCATATTCCAGATATCATCAGGTTGGATACCTTCTTGCTCAAGAATCTTCTGAAGTCTCTGGAAATACTCCACGACCCGATCCAAGTCCTCAGATGCTGCCCTGTCGGCGCTCAAGGTCTTTTGGCGCCGTTTGTCGTAATTGTGTCGCTGGATGAATCGTGTGGCCCAGTGAACACCTACAGTAGGCGAATCACCCAGTTTAGCAGCAGGAGCCTTGGCACGAAGGATTGCATTCGCGGCATCCACAATGAACTCGGGTCGCACAGCAAGGTTGATAGCATGAAGACGATCGACATATCTACAGATTGCGCCCTCATCGGCAACCGAAAGCTTTCTGTTGTGCGCGATACGCGAGGATTTGTGCTCTGACCTCTTGAGGCGATATCTCAGTGTTGTATGTCCCATCCCAAATCTCTTGGCCACAGACCGAATTGAATCGTGAGGAAAGTCTCTGCTATATTGAACAGCTTCTTCCAGACGCGACTCCATATTTGACTAGACTTGAGAGGACGTGCGCGGCGCAAAAGCGATGTTTGAATCCAATAGGTGTCGAAGTGTTCAAATTTTGGTGGTGTTCAAAGTTTGGTGGTCAGCACCACCTTTTTTTTTTTTTGTATATTCCGCCATTGACGATAGTCAGAGGCACTGCGTCAGACTCGCTAAGCCTAATCTAGAGTTGTCCAATACTCGGTTCCGAGCCCAAGGAATTCGTCCCGATCTAATGCCTAAGTTTCTCTTACATCCTTCAATCCGTCTCTTGCTCATTTGACCTGTCCCTTTCCAATTCTGGAGCCTGTCTGATGAGGTACAGACCACTCTCCTCCGCCGCATTTGACGAAGAGTCCACCTGCCTTCAGCCGTCCGGTGTAGCTAACCTACCAGCTGTGGGGCAACCACAGGTATAGGTAGAGGGTTTGTGCTGAAAAGAAAAGGTTAAGACAGAGGATGTATGTTAGTAGGGCGTCGGTCGTAACTTGGCGAGTTCCCGGCGATACACCGGGCACCCAGGATCCTCCGCGTAATGCAAGATAATAATAATAATAATAGCTAAGCGCGGGCGGAAATGCACGCCCGCGCTCCTGCACCGCCTGTTAAGCCGCCTGGAATATCGAGTCCTTCTCGACCGTCTCAAACCAAAGCTATTGTAACCTGCTTCCTCGAAGACCTTCATCTCCAGCAACAGGGATGCTTCCGAGTAGTTCAAGCTGACTGAAAAATAATAATAAAAAGCACGCGCGGGAACACCGAGGTATCGGTTGCTGTCATGGGCTGTGTCCGGGCTGGTGGACCCGATTGTACCGGGTCCGGTGGGTCATGCCCCGGCATTAGCCCCGGCTCCGCGGAGCGAGGCCGGGTGCTGCGAGAACATTACGATGGGCGATATAAGCTCGCATTGAGGCTACGCCTCGAGTTTTGTTTCCTTTCCCCCTTAGCTCTAGATAGGCAACACTTAAGCACCTGCTTGTTGAATAAATTCCGGGCCAGCCTCTTACATCAGGATGACCACCTAGCGCTGGAAATTCCCCCTCTGATGCCTGCCCTTAGGCATTTGACTCCTTTCACCAGCTGTATGACTTCACACCGGGATTTCATCATGATGACGACGCCACTATCGTCAGGAGGTCGAGTTCCGCGGCTGCATCCTGGTATCCATCCGCTTCATCCGTTCATAGTCGCTTCGCTGCTCGTCCGCCTCAGCCGTTGTCTACGGCCACGCTTCTCCTCCGAGCCCGAGCGCTTTCGACAGCCGTCTGCCTTTCGATTTTCGCCATCGCTCTCCTCCACGACCATCTTGTCGACGGCCCTGCCGTATCGTCGATTCCCGACTGTCGCCGATCTATGAACTGAATCGCGTCCTGCCACCCCCTTGGCCAGCCGCGTCTTCTGGTGGAACGCCACCCGAATCCGCTGCCACGCAAACTCCCCGTCTGCACCCACGATGGAGTCGACCATGAGCGGCGGCAATAGCAATCCCTCGGGGGACAGTCCCCGTCTCGAGAGGCCCAGTGACGCCATCCTTGTGGAGTACATGCTTCAATCGCCGGAGCCGCACAAGGACTCAACCAAGGCCGCTCCAGGCACAGACGGTAGCCAGGATGCCGCCGCGCTGTCAGTAACCTTCAACGGTGTAGCCAACGATTCCGAGTGGCCCGCCAAGAGCACTGACGATCTATCCACACCGTCAAAGGGCATGGGGAAGGAAGAAGATGCTCCGGCACAACCTTCCAAGCAGAGGCGCGACTCGATCGCCGCCATCGGTCTGGCCCAAGACGACGTCAGAGCAACTGCCCCAGATGCAACTGACGGCGGCCCTGTCTGCAACATTACGCTTCTGTTGTCATCAGGGAGCCGTCACCCATACAATATCGATGCCAGGAATCCCACCCTGAGGAATGTTGTCATGCCCGACGAAACCGAGGCCGGCCATGCGGACCCCTTCAGCATCAGTGTCTACACCTTGAAGGAGCTACTCTTGCGGGAATGGAGGAACGACTGGGAGGCGAAGCCAGCTAGCCCTAGCAGCATACGCCTCATCCGCTTCGGAAAGCTATTGGAGGATAAGGAACAGCTAAATAGTAAGGTGCCCATGGCTCTCTTGTCCTACCCAGCGACTTTGCTAACTAATTTGCAGAGTACCAGTTGAGCACCGAGAATCCCAACGTCGTGCATATGAGCATCCGCCCTTCGGATCTAGACGAAGATGAACCCAAGACCAGAAACAAGAGACTTCCGGCGGGCAGCAGAGATGGCCAACGCACCAGGTCTGACGGCAACTGTTGCGTCATCTTATGAAGGTCGGTTTTTTTTTTTTTTTTTTGCTTAATCGAAGCCTTCATCACACGCTTCTACCTGCGCCGGATGCCAAGGCGTGAGATACTGGGCCTTTGGCTCTGTTCAATTCCTCAAAAAGTTTGGCCTAGGCCAGCAGACACATACCTGACGGTCATTTACCTCGAAATCGAGGTGATTTACCCCGAGGTAATTTACCTGAGGGGAACCCTACTGCAAACAGAATGCCGACCTCTTTTACCCCCATGCCCATGCAGAGTATGCGGCGGCGGCCTAGGGCTGATATTTGAAGATATCTATTGAAAAGATTTAGACACTACCGGTAAGACTCTGGTTGTCATCTCGCTGCATATTGCTGGTCCTGAGGCCTGGTAGCGAGTGCAGCCTAATAGAACGATTATTACCGGCCGTGCACTGACAATTCTTCAGTAAGTGCGGGTGCAGATCCCTCCCTTGCCTCGCATGATGTCTATTGTAAGAGGCTGGCCCGGAGTTTATTCAACAAGCAGGTGCCTATGTGTTGTCTATCTAGAGCTAAGGAAGCCGAACTCGAGGCGAAGCCGAGAGTGCGAGCTTATTATACTGTACATCAATATATATTGATTACTGAGATGTCTGTGCGCAACCTAGATAGAACTTAGACTTTCAATCAATTAAGTTGCTACTCTCAACACAGGGCACCACACTATGGAAATAATCATCACCAAAACCGTCCATTCCACGGTTTTACCGTCCATTCCACGGTTTTGGTGATGATTATTTCCATAGTGTGGTGCCCTGTGTTGAGAGTAGCAACTTAATTGATTGAAGGTCTAAGTTCTATCTACAAAGGTTGCGCACAAAAGAAATTTACCCTCGGCCGGTCACATAGCGGCCCGGCTACCGTGCGGATAAGTCAGCCAAGGCACACACACGTGCAAGATCTCGATTGCCTATCATCACCATCACCATCACCATCACCATCCATCATCACCATCCATCATCACCATCCATCATCATCATATCCTGAACCTTGCTGCTGCCCGCCATATCCTGAACCTTGCCGCTGCCCGCCGTATCCTGATCCTTGCCGCTGCCCGCCATATCCTGAACCGTGCCGATGCCCGCCGTATCCTGAACCGTGCCGAACCACGCCAAATTCTCTAATTTTCTCCTTCAGCTGCTTCTTTATAAATTGTTTTAGGCGACCTGGGTGCGAATGCCGATCCGAGATGGAGGGGAAATCGTCATCGGACGTCGGAGTTTCTGTGCACAACTCGACATCCATTGACATAGTCTTGAGCCCTGCAAGCGGAACTTCCATGCCACTCGACTACATGACCATTATGTTAGTTTCATCAATGGAACGAAAGACGGGGGCTGCGGGCCTGGTTCAGTATCCACCCACTTGGGCGAAGCATTCACCTTAAAGCACGCTAACGTAGAGTAAACGTGCGATAATGCGAGGCGACTAATCGCGAAGATACCTCGACTGGAGGTAGCAGGGTCTGAGATAGAGGCAATGGAGGAAGCGGGAGAGGGCAGAGACGTGAGAAGTTGCGCTGGCAGCAGAGGATTCACAGGAATCAGAGGCAGCAGAATCTACTGAAACGGTGCTATCGCTCAACTTACCGTTATGATCTTGACGCTCATATCTTCTCCGTACTGGCCGGGCTTAATGCCCTTCCGGTTGCACTCAGCAATGGCTTCATTGAGAGGCAGCCTCGTTGTGTGGATTCCTGAGCTAGGGTCGTCTAAGAGGGCAATTTCGCCAATATGGAAATCGCAAAGAAAGACATCAATTATAGCTGGGAGTTCTGGGAGTTCCTCTTTGTCGAAATGGACCAATGCCTGATAGACTGTTTGCCTCTTGAGGTGGGCCGTGCTTGAGTAAAGATCGCCGAGGATTTCTCTAGCTCGATGGTACAACGATTCTGAAGGCGAATAGTGTGAAGCATTCGCCCCGTACGAAGACTGAGACGAAGTTTGCGGCGGTCCATACCCAGCATTTTTATGTCCATACCCAGCATTTTTATATTTATGATGGTTAGCTGCGGGAAGCGCTTGGTTCACAGAGGATTGCAAGTCCCGCAGCACAAGTTCGGATGGAACCATGCCATCTTCAGACTTGTTGCGTTTCCGCAGCCCGTTGGCTCGCCCTTGTTCAAGGCCTGTGTATGTATATCCTAGGTTGAATGTGGACACGACTGTGTTGTGAGTGTGACTTTGATTGCGTGTGCGGTAAAAGGGTAATAATGGGGTATCGGGCCCCTCCCAGGCACCTTCTGGTGTTGTGTAGCGACTTCTTTGAACTCGATAGCGCTGAGTGATGCGACTTAGGGTGGGATTGGCTGCCTGCCAGAAGGCGTATAGTCTGTCTACGTTGGCATGGTGCAGCATGCTGGTGATGGAATCCGTCAGACAGGTGAGACTCGTGTCTAAAATAGGAAACGCTTACAAGAGAGGGTCAAATCCAGCATATTGAAGTGAACCCATGGCTCCGCCACAGGCTGCTGCGATGTGAACCGCGCCGTGGACGTCCTCAATAGCATGAGAGAAATTTCGTAGATTCGGGGAGTCGATGAAGGCGCGGTACTGCTTTGATTAGAAACACATTGCCTGTGGTGCAAGAGGGCTCCAGAACTTACGACCCGTTCTCTGAGGTTCCCCTGTCGCAGTCTTCGATTGGCTGACTGCGGGTAGGAACCAGATTCGCAGCGCCCGATGCGGTCAGGCGGCGGTGGGCGACGATCAGTGAACTCGCCAAAGGCGCCGTCGAGTGCTTCTCGCGGGTACGAATAGGCAGCCAAGGGGTTTTTAAACGAAGTACGGCCCCTGGGAGTGTTGATTGGAATCGTACGCAGGGCGGTCGAGTTGGGAACGGAAAGATCCGAGGCCCAGTCCCAGTAAGGCGTCCTGAGAGTTTCGGCAGCCTGCATGTAGCGAGCACGTGTTGAGGCAGGATAACGCGTAGCAATAGCTCTAGCCTGATTAACTAACGATTGCTACTACCACTATTAGAAAAGCAGATAAATTGTGGTAAAGGTGGGGGCTTACCTCGAAGAGGAGAACGTATGGTCGATGCCAGGTTAGAAACATAGCCACCTATTCCACCAAGCTATTTAGCAATAATTCTTTATTAGAGCAACTTCAGATATAGGATGCTTACCGAATGAACGCAATATCCTGGCCATTGGGCATTAGAATTTCCTTGCACAGTGCCGTTCCAGGGATAGGTGGGTAATCCATGAATGCCTAAGTATACGCCCTTTAGCCAGGTTAACTAGCGTATAGACTCGACTTAGGGAGGACTATACCGCCGATTTGAAAGAATGATAATGGGTCTCTAGCATTCATATTTTGCATAGCCGCGAGTGCCTGGATATATAGGTCCCTCGAGGAATATTAGAGAATATCCTTAACACGAAGACTTTATCTAGTTAATTGCATACCATTGAGGACCGGCCTCTGCCTGTAGTTCATTGATATCCCGTCGAGCAGATACGCGCTGGCCCTGAGCTGAGAAAATACCGGTAATTGGGTAGTAATCCGCGGCGAGAGCTGCAGACTCAAATGCAAGAACCGAAACAAGGGACCGCAGAAGCATGTTGGTGGTTGCGGGGGACAAGTTGCCAAGGCTTCGTTCGATGCCCAGCGGTTTAGAGTATTCGTCAGGCGTACGTATATATATGTCGTCTTCACTAATGCACAAGTCCGACGTGTGCGTGTATGATATGTGCGTTTGCAGATATATATGTGCGACGGGTGGGCTTCGCCACTCCCCGCCCGAGAGGAATATGAAGATCTCAGGAGTGGTCAACAGTCTCTGCCTCTCCATCCATTAGACCGAGGGCTTCTTCCACACCAGGAGATATGCTTCTGAACCTGTTTTACAAATCGAAACCAACGGGATGGCCCTAATTCTCGACAGTTGCTCAGCTCATACTTCTTACAACTTCTACCATTTCACAGCCTATATAGCAAGTCAAGTCAAGGTGAGGCGTCATAAAACCGCGGTCCCTATAAGCTGAGGCACACTAGGTTCTTTGAGCCAGACCAAAAGACACATGATGACGCATTGCTACTTCCAAGGACTTTCTTGAGGGCTCCAGTGTATAACGAAGGCTTCATCCAGGCTCTTTGCCAACGTCCTATTCTCACTGGCGGAACGAATTGCCGGCTTCTTCCTACTTATCATCTCCATACCAATGCAAAACTAAAATGGAGCTTGGGAATTTGGTGGAACATGTTAGGCCAAAAAACGCTAGTTCTCAAGCTTGAGTTTGTGACCTAGGGCGGCTGTCGCAGAAATATCCCGCCTTGCTCCTACTATCAAATGTCTTGCGCCAGCTTTCCATATACTATGCATGGTCACTTTTCGTATTTTACTACCAATAACCTCAATTGCAAAGGGCCAGTAAATGTCTCAAAGCTGAGATCTTTGACGTGTTCGCACTGTAGATATCTCAACCTGTGTTGTTAGACTGATCCAAGTTCTGGTCACTTAATTACTGTCACTTAGTGAACCCTTTGCGTAGAATGCGAGAGGAAGCAAGAATGTGCTAAGTGTGCTAAATCTCAACCATGTAGAGAGGTAGAAGGGGAAGAGAGTATACATTAGAGCTCTAAGAATTTAGACATGCGACACGGTTTCTCGTTCCAGACGCTTGTCTATCAGGCGGTATATTCGAGTCTCATTAATATATGCTATAACTTATATAATTCGACAAGATACTAGTAGGCCTACTTACGAGTACTTTAATTTATAGGGTTGAGTTATTCCAGACTTATGTCTAGGATTTCTAACTAATAACTTTCCCTGTATAGTTGTTAGTTTACTAGGTTATACGTGTTAAAGCTAAGAGGCTGCGAACTGTAGTTAGTCCGATTAGACAGACCACAGGGAATGATATCAAGTGGTATCCGAGGGCCCGCTGAGCGCCGCCAGACATCTCAGTAATAAATAAATACATAATTTTGCTATATTGTTATATATTGATGAGCAGACGTCCATATCGGTATGTATTGTTAAGCTTATCAATAATTATTAATATGAACCTCAAAAGCTGACTGTATGTGACTTCGTTGGTCACAAGTACTTCTCATCGTCAATTTTCGCTTCATGCTCATGGAGCAATGACGCTTGCAGCGAGCATTCGTATCTCCTCTGACCTGTACGTGATGGGCCTTCTCAATATGATAGAGTGGTTCTCGGGGCACCGTACTTTCCTCGAATGGCGCCGACATCGACGATACGCTAGCTCGCTACGACGATGCGGAGATCTCCACTGCGCACCTACGCAATGACCTCGATGAACAAGGCCCCCGAATGCTCGTAGACGTCACTCCCACGACTGGCTTCGTGGAAATGGGCTACGCCCAGGCTTGGACATCGTTCGTATAGATCGATCCTCAGCTTCAATCGATCGATTCTTATCGAGTGCTGCCTCTGGTCGATCGATATCGATCGAGCGGTCTCCAAATCGATTCGATCGACGATGTCGTCGATCAATCCTGTGTTTTGTCCCCCTATTATTTTCTCTACGCCGACCTTGCCTATTGAACAAAGAGCTTGTCTCCAATTGTCCCCTTCGAGCATACCAAGTGGTATTGACGGCTGGTAGATCCCAGCTTTGCTCCAGGATCGAAGACATTGTGCCATTGCTACAATGTGCCGTCGGAGGCGGGACCTGCATGGCGTGATCATTTTCCCACAACTACTGAACTGCCTTTC
>KQ030794.1:0-24526 GCA_000956045.1 Hirsutella minnesotensis 3608
GTGTGGGGCCGGATGACAGCCCCCCCCCCTGCAGATGACAGTCATGCCCCGTTTTGGCCTGCGATACCTGCATATACCTCCATTCTTACCTGCATGTACCTCCATTCTTACCTGCGTTTACCCCCATCATTACCTACTTTTACCTCCTTCCTACCCGGCTCCACCCCTGCTTCCCCCACGTCTTGCTGGATCTTGTTATAGAACTGTCTTTCGCTTAGCGGCTATCCAAAATTCTCACTTGCTCCAAGCCGCCAAAACAAGTGGCCAAAACAAGTGTGACACTCATCTGCGATGCCTCTCACTGTCGATGAAGCATGGCTCCTCATTAATGATGCGGTAAAGAGTCTGGAATCATGTCAGCTTCTCAGTGCCCGCAAGCAAAGAAGGGTATTACACGCAATCGGGACATTAAAAGCATCGCCGCCTGAGGTGGTTGATCCTCACCAACGGTGTTCCCCGAGCATGCAGAAACGCCGCAAATTTTACGGCTTCCTCCGCATGGTGTTTCACACTTGCGGTCCCTATGGTGTACTTATCGCTGCCATCGCACTTAACCAGACAAACGTGAGCGGCATGACAAACGACCACCGCAATGCCCTCTGTCAGAAGTTAGCAAGCCACAAAGACTGGCAGCCGCCAACTAGTCCACATCTTCAATCTTTCGCGGTCCAGCTCCAAGCACTCAAACCTGTGGACGGTGCGTTATTTTACCCGAAATTTGACGACTATGCTGACCGTTCAGGGATGCCAGGGACTCAGGAGCAGCGAAACAGTGAGCGTGCACGTGGTGATCCTTCAGAATCTGTTCACATCGGTGGGCATGGTATGGACCAGATCGTTAAAGGACAACAGAGCCGTGACACGGCACGGACCACTGGGCAGGCTGTGGACCTCAGTCCAAAGGCCCTAGCCAAGAGGTGTGCTCACCAGGCGTCGAATACCACTTGTTTCAACCCCCAGTGAGACTCGTCACAAACCGTGGCGGGATGAGCCTCAACCGTGGAACACGGTAGTACCGAGCCACCATGAGGAAGGCGAGAGAAATGACTTGCACAACACCTCACAGGAGCGCGAAGGTCTCATCCATAAAACCCTTTGGGTGCTAGAAAGGGTCGGTCAAACAAAGGTCAAGGTAATACTGGCCGACGCCAATGGGCGTACTGAGCAGTCAATTCCTGCCGAAGTGGCTAGGATGATAGTGATTCTGAACGCCGAGAGGCAGAGAGTCTTGGTCGTCATCCATCGGGATCTGTAAGAGGCTGGCCCGGAGTTTGTTCAACAAGCAGGTGCCGATGTATTGTCTATCTAGAGCTCAGGAGAAAAGGAAGCCGAACTCGAGGCGTAGCCTCGAGTGCGAGTTTATATCGCCTATTACAGAATGTTCTCGCAGCTCCGGGCCCCCGAAGCGGGGCCGGTGCTGCCATCCGAGCATGATCCACCGGACCCGGTACAACCGGGTCCACCGCGCCGGGCACAGCCCGTGACAGGATCGAAGAGTTGCAACCATCTACAGCTCGCCCTCGACTGCCACTCGGCAGATTACCGAGACGGTCAACGAATTCTGCCGGAATTGTATCACTGCACCATCAGCCATCACGTTGGACTCTGTACAATACGTTCCACTGGAGAGTATCACCAATAATAGCGGCGACAGCCAGATTGGGAAGAATGGAACCATCGCCATTTGCGTCTTCTGCGATGTTTTTGGCATCGTTCCCGCACGCCCTCACTCGAGCGCCTGGAGTCGGCTTCTTACAAACCTGCCAATGCCGCTCAATACAGACTGCCTGGAAAGAAATACCTTAACAGAGGCTGATCATTGATGTCGCAATCCTGCTTGGCCACTTCGAGGAATTAAGTCAAGGGACGCTGAAAGTTGTGCGCCGAGACGGGCCCACGCCGAACAACCAAGAGATCACGCACTTCAAGGGGTCCACAGTCCTCCTTCCGCTGAAGACTGACAGTGGCTGGGCTATTACTGTCATCCGAAGCGACCAGAGAACGGCTACTATTCTCACGTCTGCAGAGTATATGAGAGCAATAGCGTCTGAATATGCACGCCAGATCTTTCGGGTTTCGACCCTACGGCAAGAGGTTCACCATCCCCTGGTGGATTCGATGACCTCTTCCTCCTCATTGAAGCTTTCTCCATTGTCTTGGACATTGAGGTCACAGTTCCAATAGACGAAATCCTGTGGGGGGATTTCTTTTGGTACTTGCACGTGTCGCGAACCTGCAAGGACATTGTCCCGAAACAACCTAGCCCTCCAAGTATGACGAGTACACGACACATCGTGTGGGTTGGCATCCCTACCGGGCCCGAAACAATTAAGCACAACCCTTACCTACACGTCCCAATCTGCTTCAAGGACTTGGAAATTTTTGAGGAGGCCAATTCCCCGTTTCAAGCCGTTTCCAAAGTTCTAGTGGGCGATCTCAAACGCCAACTCGGACCCTGCTTTCTTGAGTACGATAATGACAAAGCTCGCAATGTGGTGTTCATTCACCAGTCGGTCTTGATGATGCTTTTCGCGGCCCGTTTGTCGGGTGCAACAATCGAATTCTGCAATTGGGAGTCAGATAAAGAAACTTTGATTCACAGAGTTCAGACCTCCAACCACGACCAGGTGGTCCTTTTCGTATCCGACACGAGCTGTGACGAGACTGTGGAAGACGTATACAGACTCACCGACTACCTTGAAGCGGTAAGAGCCAATGTAAGGGTTTACCCAGAATGGTCGTGGTGTCAGCAGAAGGTTGGCGATATCAGGACACTGGACGATGTTGCTCGGCAGTCGAATTCTTAGCGGCCTAAGACGTGCTTTGGCATGGGCAAATGTGTACTCATTCAGCCGCAGAGTGGCCAGATGGTGTTGAAGAGAAGCCACAGTTGTGCTGGCAAAGAGGTCAGAGTCGTGGCAATGACAAAGCGCGACAAACTTCTATGCACGGCGCCAGTGCCTAATCAGGCAACTGGACGTGTCAAGCGTGGCGGGTACCGGGGCGTCCGAGCCCACAGGTTCCTTTACTTTCACCAGGAATATGTTCCAACCTTTCGGACAACTGGAGAGTTTAGGGTCTGGGTGTGCGGTGGGCGGGTGGTATGTACCTTCAGAACCAAGGACGACGAAAACTTGCCCGGCAAGCCAATGGCATTACGGCAACTCGACATGAACAACTACAGCGACTTCAACTGGTATTCCACCGACAAGCGTACTAGGGGACGAAAATACGATGAGCTCTTGCAATTCGTATTGGGCACTGACTCTCGCATCCGCCGGTTGACGAACGACAGATTTGACACCGTGCAAATCGGAGCACGATACGATTGTGGAATCTCCCCAGACCATCGCTTTTTCGTCAATGAGCTGACACGATTCACCAACGCAGACACCTTCTCGGGGTTACTGGCACCACCGCATGACCAGATAATTGGACCTTTGGCCAAACTGATTGCTAAGAAGCTTTTGACATAGCGCTGTAAATGTCTTGGAGGTCGACTCGTAAAACTGGTTTTCTTCGACGTCATGCTATTGTTGGTGTCAAGGTGCACAGAAGTCTTAATTTCTGCGACATTGCAGTCTTTCTGATCGCCGCTTGACTCTGGACTTTGTATTGTAGCAAGACAGATCCTGGTCTTCCAAGTACTTCTCCGTCGCTTCTGGCCACTTCAACAACAATCTCCCGACCGGCTCTAGTGGAACGTTGGGCATGCAAGAGCTACTGTCCTGACACGGAAGATTCCCACATATCGCACACCCATCACAAGAAGACCTACCCACCATCTGGACCTTCAAGAGCAGCTTACTTCGGGATTTCTCGTGGCCTAGGATTTGTAGTCGCTGGTCCGGTACTTTGCAGGAGGGACGAGCCTTTGGATCGCTTTGCCAATACGTCAGAACAGCGGCGTTGTATTTCCTCTGCACTTCGTCTTCGTCTTCCCAAGTTTCGGTGCCATTTGCCCACTGACACGAGAGCTGGATGCGTTTTTGGGGCCCACTCTCGCCGTTCAGGCGATGGCCGACGATCGCAACGAGCTGAGGCTCTTCTCCGTCCGTTAGGTCGCGGTCCTCAGCGTGGTTTGACCGATATGTCTCGTACTCGTAAATCCACTTTTCTTTCACCCCCTCCTCATCGTGCCATGTTGGCTGGGTTGCAGGATACCCAACCTTTTGCATGAGAAACTCGGTTTGGCCGCTCTGAGAAGTCTTGCGACCCATGATCAAAAGTGCGTCCGGAACACCATCGCCATCCGTCGCCAGCGGTCGCTTCCAAACCTCCCGTCCTGTTTCTCTTCCTCCGGTCTCTGGGGCCACCCAGTCCTCCGGCCCGCAGCCCCAGAACGTGCCGACGGCGGACGGGACAGACCTCTGGACGTTGGATTCGGCGATCCAATACCATTGGCCGTCTCGCATAAGACACTGAAGCTCAAAACACGGCTTTTCATCTTTGTCAAATGCCGACGTCCGGTATGTTCTGATGCACTGCAGGTCCTCAGGTAGACTGGCAATGGATAGCCCGAGGTAGTTATTGCCGCCAGCCAATATTGTGTGATCCGGCTCGTCAGGCGCCTTGAGCTGAGCGGGTATATCTAAGTTTGCGATGCCATCATTGTCAGATTGGCCACCATTGGGCACTTTGCGCTTCCTGCCGGCTTGCCGAGCGAGCCTCTCGCTCCCGCGGGAGCCTTCCGACTCTGGCGAGGCTGAATCCTCAGATTGCTGCTCTTCATTGACGGTGATATCACCCTCATGAAAGTGTCCAAGCCCCGGGTCTGCGTTGTCGTGTTGTCGGCTGTTAGTGTCGATGCCTTGGCGCAGTCGGGTCTTCGTTGGGCCCTCGTATGGAGGCGTTAACCTTGACTGATCTGTCCCGTCGGTGATAGCCATTGTTACGGCCAAGAGTACTGACTGAAAGGAAAACCCCAGAAACGGCAGAGATAAGGCGACACGCACCCGGACCACCAGAAGAATCCAGTTGAAGGGGATGGAGTTGAGGCGGTACATGTAATCGTGAACAGGCTGCATAATCCTCACTCGGCCGCATAATCCTCACTCGGCCATCGAAGCTGGGGTCTTCAGCCAACTGGTTTCTCCGGGGACTACGAAGTACACTGACAGATCGGGGTACTCAGGTGCCACACTGTCCGTCCTCTCTGTACCAGCCGCCGGGCCAGGCTGCAAACTAGTAATTGGGTCAATGTCGCGCCCTTACAAGCCCTCCCCCAGCTTAAGACGATGAGGAGGACCAAGTCGAGGACCAAGTGAAGGGCGCCCGCCACAAAGCCCGTCGGCTTCGACGAAGAGGCCCCATGCACCTCACCTGCATGCAAGCTGGCCCACTTACGTGTGACTCACCTGAGCCCTGCCTGACATCACCCCATCTCTTCGTGGCAAGGGCCAGCCGGACACGTCAGGGATGCGAGAAGCATCTTGAGCGACTGGCTGCAGCTTCACTTCCGGCTTGTTGGCCGCTTTGTCTAATTTTGGCAGCCGCATACTGCAGTTCACTTAGTCATATACTTGTAGCGAATCTTCATTTCTGGCTTCTCTACATCGTCACTTTCAGCGGTTAGAATCTGCAACAAATCGTAGGGCTTCAGTATTGACGGTAGCCAAGGCCGGGAAATGGCACAGAAAAGGGAAGAGGACCAGATCGCTAAAACTAGAAGGGTGGTCGAAGCCGCGGAGTTGAAGGCACGCAGCGCACGCAGGCGGTGGTTTGAAGAAGCAGCAAAAAAGGCTCGTAAAGGGAGGAGATCTAGGGGGCTGGGGACTTTTGTGTGCGTTCCCTCTCCGGCGCTTGCCTGTCTGGGAGGGTTTATAGGCGCATCGGATGGCATCCGCCCGACCACAAGGCTATCCAGGTTGCAGCACATAGCTCAATGGCGGCACAACCAGACTGTCGGTACTGGGAGGGGTGGAGCCTGACATTAGGTGTGGGTGAGCTTTTGGAGGGAGGGGACCGCACACAAGCCCTCTGTTGTCGGAAAACCGGCCCGTCTCGCTTGCGCTTTCAATACGACGCACGCGCAGATACAGATCCCCACCGACACAACTGCCATAACCAAACGGACCTATTGTTCCCCCTTTTCGGCCACAAAGTCGATAACCAGTAATGTATAATACCTACGTACAGTATCCGTGGAGCAAAAAGGCTCCGCACAATGCCTTGACAACCCAGGCGCTTACCGTTTTCTGTCTTCTGGCCCGTGAAGCCCTTTTGAAGCAAGCGTAGTACCTGAAAGCCAAGGGAAATAGGTACCAACCACGGCGTAGTCCGAAGTTTGGATTGCTTGCTGGCCTTGGAGGCGTAAAAGTCTCGTGGCTGTCTCTCGAAGACATGTTGGCCGCGCGTGCTTTTGGTGCTTTGCCAAGGATCAGGATTGCAGGCGGCTCAAACAGGAAACCGGTCCGTCTGCACGTCAAAACATGCTGCCTTTTCCCAGTTTCCTTGCTTCATGTAGGTACGTTATTTGCACCTTTCTCAGTAAAACCCCGACATCGCATGCAGGTGACGAAGACATTTGACGTTTTGCAGCCAACTGCATTGCCTACCTAGGTACAGTCTGGTGCCTGGGCAGGTTGGGCTCCTTCAGCGGCGTTTCATTGGGGTACTGCATCCAGCAGCTCAGCGGGGAAAGTGGAAAAATTAAGTGCAGAGGCCATGTTGCCGTCACAGCTGCTCCTGCACGCATCACGCCACTTGTGCAATCCAGCATCAATGATGTTCTCTGCGAACTCACCCCAAATCTGGCTTCGCCCTTGTGCCTGCCTGCATCCCACTCCTGCACACTCTTCGTGGAAGAAGCCGTGGCCATCGCTTGGCTCCCAAGGCATCAAATGACTGGCCCGAAACGACCATCTACCCCATACCTTAGTAGCGAAGAGGCCAAGGGAAGGGGAGGAAATGGAAGAAAGCCTCTTTAGACGAGCACCCGACAATGACTCTGAGGAGCTCCCCAATTGGTGCAAGCCGTGACCATTTGCTAGGCCTAATATCAGCCAGCTTCGCATGGCGACAGACCGTGCTTCAGCAGGTCAAGGATAGAACGCTGAACACTTGGAGAAATTGGCCTTCAAGCAGGCCTGGCACAGGCCAACCACCCAAGGAGTATCCGGAAGGAGTGGAAGGTATGGAGGCAACTCACACACATACACCCCACCACATATACAACTGCTTATTTATTATAACTTCATTTAACTGCAAGACGAACCCTATTGCTAACTTATATCCAGGAATGGTGTGCAGAGAAGGCATTCCCGTCTATCCCTCCGGACTGGCCTAAGCCGTACAACCAGGGAGGCGTTCTGCCAGCTGACCTCGTGGATGAGGGCAAATTGGTATGGTTTCTTGACGAGAAAGCCGTCAGCAGGGCACCTAAGACTGGATCTCGAGCGAAAAAAAAATGATAGAAGACGCTGGGCCGAAGGCGCGGCTGAACGCAAGGCCAAGAAGGCCGAGGCGGCCTCTCTTGACGACCCTGCTGGCCCTTCAGGTCCAGATGACAGCTGTATCACCGTTGCCGTCAAAACGGCCGTGGATAAGACCGAGCTGACATCAGAAGATGAAGAGGAGCCATTCAAATCCGCACTCACGCTCAAATTCAACACCGTGAGGACCTACGGCAACGCCATTACGAGACTCTGGGCAGAGCAACGAACGAGGAGAATAAATGGCCAGATGTTAAATCCATCGCCACATCCACGTGGCTTTGCGAACAAGGCTATTTATCGCTATCTTCTGCGACAGACTCACGAGAAAGGACGTGAAGAGTGGGCAGACCGTATGGTGGGCACCATTAAGGATGCCTACTCGCCTGCCAAAATACCAGAACATACCCGTTGTGCCTGGGGGTTAAAAGAGAAGGCGTGTGGACTGCGCACTTCCGTGGATTTTCTCTTCGGCAACCACATGTTGTTACGATCAAGCAACCGGAGGCCTATTGAGTTGGCCGACTGCTTCTGTCTTGAGTGTCCTAACGAGGGCGTCAAGGTTCACAACAACCCAACCTACGCCTTTGTTGTGGTTATGAATCAAGGCAAAACTAACCAGAACGGCCGCATCGAGTATGGGGCTTGCTTGAGACATCGTGACCCTTATGCTTGTTTGGTTGGCCAACTCGCTTTCTGGCTTTTTTTTCGTTGGCAGGTTGAAAGAGAGCCATTTCCGGACTTCTCGCGTCCCGAGAAATGGTACAATATCAAGATATTACGACAACAGAAAGACAGACCAACGGGTAAGTCAGATTGTCTTCTGATTTACGAGGCTTCGTAGCTTATAATTTATATAGCAGGACTCTCATATCAAACAAGCCATGCGTGGACACGTCGCCTATATAGCCATGTCGGCATTAAGACCTCAAAGGCTAGTCATGCACCTCGTGTTGCTGCTACTCAAAATGCCGACATGGCTGGCGTTCCTGAGGCACAAGTAGGCAACCTCCCTCTGACTCTGGCAACACTATTAACTTATTATTAGATTAGACGTGCTGGCAGATGGAATATGGGGGACTCAATGATAGGCTGTTATCTCACATCGCTACCCTACGCGTTCATGAGAGCCTCTGCCGACTTCTCGCCAGAATGGGCTGGCAGTTACTTCATTCCACGCTCCACGGTCTTGCCGTCGGCTTGGCTACGTTCTCAAATTTGGCCTCAGGCCGACTTTTGGTTCCAAGCCTTCAAAGACACTAGCCATGAGATGGCTGAAGTCTTTGAGAATAAAGCTACAGGTGCTTTTATTGAGCTATTAGGATGGTTACGAGTAGTCTTGCTGCAAGATGCCCCTTTTCTCGAACGCGATTTCCCTAGCCACCCTATATTCAAAGATCCCGTCTTCAAAACCGATGAGTATAAAAACTTTGCCGCAAGCGTCTTACGTGTCTCTGAGGAGCCTCGTGAGGATAGCCAGGCCGAGTTAATCCAGAAGGCAATACCTGCAATTGCAGAGAAAGTCCGTGGAGTTGAGGCTGGAATCTATAGTCTAAAGAAGACTGTAGAGACCGAGGTTTTATCTCTTAAAGCAGAAGTCACGAGGCTGAAAGACGAGATCCAAGAACGCAACAAGGCTGAGATCACTATAGTCACAACCATCAGCCCTTTCGGCAGAACACATCGTCAGACTGTCCGATACGAGCAACAGCAACAAGGTATTCCAACGTCCTCGCAACGACGGCAGTCTTTATCCCCAGAGACCCGCGCCCCGGTAGCTGCCAGAGCCCCAACGGTCATCACGACAACAACAGAGTTACCTCCGCAGATCGGACTCCCACGTACTATTCGTACAGTCAGAGATCTCGTGAGGCTCTGGAGACACGGTCTGGCAGGTTATATGGACTCGGTTGACGCGTTAGAGAAGCGATGGGGCTCGCAGTGGCGGCTACGTAATGAGAGGCAACTCTTTTCCACTCGCAAACGGATCGTCGATGAGGTGGTCTCTCGGTCACAGGCAAACGGCCGGCCAGAAGATGAGTCGGCGAGACAGCTGGACGAGGAGAGAGGGCAACGCTCCTTAGACTGGCTTTTTAAGCAACTTAAAGGGGCGCACAGGCCAAAATAAAAAGCTCCTTGGATCAGATCACCCGAGTCTCCATGACCTAGGTCACCCCTGCGCCATCTAATCGTGACAAAACTGATGTCATTTTATTCGCCTCGTTCTGCCGAGCAAAATGATGGTATCGTTGTGTCCGTAATGTAAAAGAAATCAAGCCCACGATGACTCTGCATTGATAGCGTCCCTAAAGGCTGTTATACCGGTAGTAACGAGAAGGATTGCAAATCGTCGTCCATTTTAGTGGAGTCTTAGTGGAGATATGGCGGTGGTGCACTGCAAGATACGCTGAAGACCGCCCAAAAATCGGACGCACTGCACGTTTCCGGACACAGCATCAGAACCACGCGAGCTACCGATACGCAAGTTAGGTCAAACGAATCGCCAGACGCAGGGCTTCACGTAGGTACAATTTTTATTGCGCCGCAACGCGAAGCCGTCGGGCGCAGGCGTCGCGTTGCTGATATCACCGGGAAATCCGGGATATTACGGGCTGGGCCGTCATCTGCGGGGTCATCCGCCGATCACGCACCCAAAAGCCCCTGCGATATCCGCCAGTAGTTGGCTCCACCCGAGCGCGGGCGAGATCCAGCATGAATGTCGCTCGGATTCCACCAAGCAGCTGGTCAGAACTGCTGTGTCCTAAAGCGTTTAGAACCCTAATTGCTACGCCGCTTGAAATGCCTCCCCTCCTCAAGGCCATGGATAGAAGACCCTTGGTGATTGCCCTGGCGACACGCCACGATCGGCTTAGTCTTTCGTAGCCATACAGGCAGAGTAAAAGATAGGATTGCCAGTTTTCCTCTTTCATGGTTTCCAGTAGCTCGTTAACGACATAGATCAGCGCCGTATGCCATAGAATTGAGTAGGACGACGAAGCGTAGGTCACACGATAGCTGATGATGAGCCCTTTCAGCTGCGAGGTAGAAATGTCGCAAACGGTACGAGGAGTGGTGGTGGTCCTTGCGAAGGTCTTCAAACGACGCTCCATCAGTGCGGCGTCGCGCATAAACGGCCGGAATATATCAAGAATGGCCGCATGTAACCAGAGGCTTCATGTTCTACGTCAACTTTGCAATGAACCGAGGAGGAGTCTCAGAATACGTACTGCAGGACATGCACGTGATGTGGGTTCGTTTCCTTTGATTCCATCTGCGATGGCAAGCCGTTGCTCCACGCCAGCAGTTCGCGAAATTTGAACTCAGCGAACGCGAGCGAGCTTCGTGAACCCCAAGGTAGGTCGCCCTTGGCATGATACACCCAGCTAACTTCACGTACGATGTCCCATAGGAGACAAGCATACGTGAATGTGTTTCCCATAAAGGATGGCGAAGGTACGCGCTCAGTATCGTGGGCCAGCGGCATTCGAGACACGTCCAACGATACCGCAATAGGGATTGGGAGTCTTGGAGAGCCAGTGGGGCAAATTATTCCTGGCTGATGGTAGAAGAAGGACATGAGCCTGGTAAAGTTAGTCTGTGATGCCATGACCGCGTCCGGGGGTTACATACGTCAGCCAGTTGAAGATACCCCACGCAGCATACATCTGCGGGATTCGGGGTTCGGATATTGGCATGGACTGGCAAGCACCTGAGAGGACTTGACCCTCAACGGTGAACAAGCCCATGCGAGCCCCCATGTCCGCCGCCTCTTTCAAATACTTCAGTACCGAGTGATCTTTGCCTTGACCAAGATAGCCGAGACTCAAAAACTCCGCAGCAGCAAGGGTCAGTACTGAGTCGTTGCCGTTGGTTCTTTCATCTTGCCAAAGGCTTTCTGCTTCGGCGCAGAAGCGAAGTGCGAGCTCATCTGTTCGCTCATCCATGGCGCTGTACATTTGCTGTAGTTCTTTGTCAGTTTTGATACCATGCTTGGCAACAATGCGGTACGGTCACCGTACGCAAGCCCAATAGAGCAGCGCGTTGACTAGCAGAGACGAGCAGAATTCTCTGCGCCCAGAGACTAAGTCCGAGATAAAGAGTTCAGGATCGAAATGTCCCAGAAGAGGGTGATCCGTAACAAGGTACAAAGAAATGCACCTCACAGCCAGCAGATTGTCTATCCCGACATTCGACCAACGTGCGATATGTACCGAACGAAGGCGAGGATCGCACAAATCAGGTTCGTGCCATTTCTCGTGCGCTTTCCCTTGATCCAATGATTCTATATGTTTCGAGGCAGAGTCTTTGGTAGACTCCGGAGCATTTTGCGAATCGGGAGTCGATTTTTTAGACCTTGAGCCTCTGGAAACGGTTACTAACGGGCCTTGGATTTTTTCGCATGAGGAGAGTGTACTCACACCTTGTTGAGTTCTCGTGTGCTCGGCTCAAGCAGCTCACGATATGGGTCATCTCCAAATTGACAGGTGCCCAAGGGGAAATTCCACGGATATGCTGTCGGGTTCTGCGATTGAAGTTCTTGGGCTCTGCTGCTACGCTCTTTCGAAAGCAATGCAGTTTGTTCCCTCAGAGTAGACATTATTCTCAGCGCATCAGTCTCGTGTCTCACTTTGTCCAGCATCTGGATTGCGTCTGAGACTGGTAGCTGGCAGAGGGCCTGCACTACTTCGACAACATGGCCTTTCGTCTCTGGAGACATGCCGCTCTTATCGCGGTATTGGCATGATTCAATCTTGCCACGGCAATTTGTGCAGACGGGCTTCTGACCATCGCACTTTATCCGTATAAGCCGCGCCAGTCATAGGGAGAGATGGACACTCACTCGGATCCTTTTCCGCCGGCACTCATTGCACGCAACAGAGACGCCTACACGTCGTCTCTTGGGTTCGAGAGGCGCCGAGACATCTCCGCGCTCAAGCTCACGTTCTTCGTAGACTGGGTTCGACGGGCGGATAGGCACGTAATGACGCTTCATTGGTTCTTGGATACGACAGTACTCGGCGTTTTGACGATGGCAGTAGACCGAGCAATTCGCGCGTGGCGCAATGTAGCAAATGAGCGGGGATGTAACGGTCTCAACTGAGTGTGTTGACAACTAGCTGAGCGACTGCGACGAGTATCCTAAAGCTAAGGAGAAAAAGAAGAAGAAAAGAAAAGAGAAAGATCTAGAAAGCGAAGAGGATTCTTGAGCTTCGCTCAAG
Organism: Hirsutella minnesotensis 3608; assembly: GCA_000956045.1. Taxonomy (NCBI): domain Eukaryota; kingdom Fungi; phylum Ascomycota; class Sordariomycetes; order Hypocreales; family Ophiocordycipitaceae; genus Hirsutella; species Hirsutella minnesotensis. Next base: position 12,653 of record KQ030794.1, read on the forward strand.
AACTCCGGTGGGGCTTGGTCGACAGTGGAGCCGAGACCCCCGCGGGCTCAGCCCGTTACAGGGGAAGGACACCGGGCAACAATGGCGCCTTCTGTACGTATGTATGTATTTCCCCCGAAGGATCCCTCCTATATTTGGTATAAGGGTCCCCATGGCCCCTGGCCCCAGGTCAGGTGACAGAGAGAGCGACTGTAAGGAGGGAACGGACCAGAAGGTACGCGGAAGCGGTTGGATTGGATTGGATTTATTTCGCCCGGAGGGAGATCCCTCTTGCACCTAGATTGCCGATACGCTCTGCAGGGGTGGCACGGGCCTTCGTGTAAGAAACGCGAAGCGCTTTAGGACTGTCCTACGGTTCCGCCCTTACTGTACTCTCCTCCGCCTTCCTCCTCCCCCCGTGTATTAGGCGCCTTGAGCTGCAGTTTAACTTGCTTCCTAATCCCTTCATCTTCCTCTCCCTTCGTATACTAGGCGGCTAAAAACATCTCAAATGGATCAAGCGCACTCCGATACGTACCAAAGTACGGTGGATTTCCAATTGCCAAAATGGGCGCTCTCCGGTACGTACTAAAAGTGCGGTGGGTTTCCATTTGCTAAAATGCGGGGCAAAGATCAGGGGCTAGTAGGAAATGCGGCGCATTTCCTTCAAGAATACTTGAGTATCTGCAGGGGGTCAGTCATCCGGCCCCACACGGCTGCACCAAAAAAACCCGCATGATTGACGATCCAATCAGAGAGAGCAACTGGTCGGAGCCGCTTCCGACGCATATTCCCCCAATAACCACCCTGAAGGCTCATGGGTCATGGGTCATGGAGATCAATTTCCCCGCTATGGAGATTAGCGAAATAACCTATTCAGCCGGGTAATAGGATCAACAGCGGAAACGAACCGGGAAAACATTCAGTCCGTCATCGGCGATCGCCCGGGCCGTGGAGTGGGAGAGACGAAATGGAGCGACCTTCGATGGTGACTTGACTGCTAAGCAGAAGAGAGCGAAGCAGGTCTGACAGTCACGCCCCGTTTTGGCCTGCGATGCCTTGTACTAGACGTTGCAGTATACTGTTGACCCAAAACTCCACATTTCCTTCCGATACGCGCCTATGTAGCGTTTTATGCAAGTGCCGTCGTCGCGCCATGGTCATTGTCAACGCTTTGTTGATCTGGTCGGCCATTTCGGTGACATCCCAAGGATTGACCTGTATTGCTTCTTCCAAGCTGCTAGCTGTTCCGCTGAATTCGGATAGGATAAGCGCCCCATGAGTGTCCCGCTGGCAGATAATGTATTCCAGGCTCACCGTGCTCATCCCTTCTCGAACACAAGTATTAAGAGCCGCATCGCCCAGCCGTAGCAGAGCAAAGTATTCGTCCTGAGATAAATGATGCGCATGCATCTGGATGGGTGTGAAGCCGAGCGAACCATACGTACGGTTGACTGAGCTAGCCAGTTCGCTGACTTTGCTTGCATATTTGGATTCGTCGCCGTCGTTGTCTTCAATCGTGGCTGGGCCTATCAGTTGAACCAAGACCACATTCTCTCTCCACTGTGGATAGCGCTCGAGGAAGCATCCAAAACCTTGCAACTTTTTGTCAACGCCGCCTAGACGGTCCCATGGGTCGCACCCGACGATGACCTTCTTTCCCTGGTATAATTTTCTTAACTCTGCACACTTGTTACGGACAGAATTAGTGTAAGCGAGGGAAGTGATCTTCGAGACGTCGATGCCTGCCGGGAACACGCCTATATTGGCCCGCGCACCAGGGACGTCCACCCCTTCGCTGCTAGCGGGGTAGTCGAGGATTCTGGTGCAGGAGTTTGCGAAGTGTTGAGCAAAATGAAAAGATTGGAAGCCAATGAGGTTAGAACCAAGTACACCTTCAAGAATCTCCCTTCGCCGAGGCAGGCATCGGACAAGCTCGCTAGTAGGGAAAGGCGACTCTAGGAAGAACAAGACATGTATTCCCGGATGACGCTGGCGAAGCATTTTCGGCAGAAGCATCAGGTAGTAATCGTGCACCATCACGATGTCTCCCGGCTGGTAGATATCGCAGATCTTGTTTGCGAATGCTTCGTTCATCCGGTAGTAATCGTGCCACCTGCTATTCTCCTTGCGTCCGTCAGTCGGTGGATGCTGCCTGTAGTGGAATAACGCGCAGAGGTCATGTTCTGCGTAACGCCTCCATCTCGATTGTTTTTTCAACCTGATTCCATTTTCTGTGATATCAGAATCGTTCGCGAGCCAGATTGGGAGAGTCCTCATATCTTCACTGTATAACTGTTCCTCAAGATTCGACTTGTCACTATAGTTGATGAACACTTCATCTGCACGTGTCTCTTCGTGGTTCTGAAGGTGCCCGCCGAAGGATATACACGTCGATGACGGAGCCATTGCTGGGATTGCATCCGGTGAAGATGAGGCATCGTCTGAAGCGTGGCCAATCTCTCCAGTCCACGCAATGACGGTGTGGCCCCAGGAGTTCTGGTTCGAGGAGAGGTAAGCAAGTGAGTCCAGCTGGGCAGAACGGTGGTATTGGTGTTTCAGTTCCTGCTTAAGATGAGCCGCAACGTCACACATGTGTAGCAGTGATATTGTAGAATTACCCATTTCGCCCCTTTGCAATATTGCAATAAGTGCGGGATAGTGAAAGTAGCAGAGAGTATAGTCCGGCTCAATGCCACACTGCTGTTCTGGTGCTCATGAGCAGTCGTGCCCAAGTGAAAAGTAGTATCTGGTGACAATTCGGGGGACGGCTGAGCTTGGTCTTGGCTGGATGCATCTGGCAGCATGGAGAAGTACTCTTGGCTTAGCGGCCCAGTTTGCTCTGGGTTCCCGGTTCCTTTCGGGTAGTCATCATATGTACCCAGGGTAATACCTGGCGTAACGGGGGCTCTTTTGACCGATTCATGCCTTTGCGGAAGTACATAAGAGTCGTTCTGTTCCTGGACGCCAGGTCGAGGGACCTGAAGGTGTGCTGGTGAAGAGTTGCTGAACATGATGAATGAAGCTCTCGCGAAGAGAGTTACTATACGGGTAGAGAAGTCACTTAGCTTGAACAGATAGAAAATGCCGTATAAGTCTCTTCGTCTGAAAATCGTTGTTCTTGTTACATCTCCCTAGGAAGGCGTCCCCTCCTTATACTCCTATTCCGTCATATCCTCATACACTCTTATTTAGACCTTCTTGCCTCTCCAACCTCTCCAACCTCTCCTAACCTCTCCAACCTCTTCAACCTCTTCAAACTTGCATTAGCTCCCTGCATAGGTCGGCCAAGCTTATCAGGTCTCCGCCGAGCCTACTTCCTAGATCGGACCTGCTTCTCAACAAAGATAGTTGAGAGTACACTTGAGGAGCTCAGGCTCAAGCCTAAGCTTCTCGCCATTACGGGAGACAACGCCGGCAATAACGGCACGCTTTGTCAGTCTCTGTACGATTCTCTCAAGACCAAATTTGACGACAAGGTGAGCCCAATAGGGAGGCCTCGCATGCGCTTTCACGGCAGGAAGAGTTGGATCCGCTGTCTAGCTCATATTACCTCACTCATTTGTGAGGGCGTATTGCAAGATCTCAAGGCAGGCACAGCGAAGGAAGCCAAGAAGATGCTTGACAAGTGGGACGAAGAGAATAAAAGCAACAACTACACCATTCCGGGAGACTCTAGTCGAAGTGGGATTGCCAAAATCCGCCTCCTCAATCTCTGGATATTGAGATCCGGGCCTAGGGAGCAAGACTTCAAAAGCATGCCCCGCACGCACTATCGGAAGCCAATCTACGATGTAGACACTCGCTGGAATTCGGCCTACGACATGATTGACCAATTCCTTGAGCTTGAGGCAGAGTATACCGAGTTCGTTGATACTCACCCGCATCGAATACATTCCAGGTCTATTGTACATGATGATGAGGATTAACAAGAACTTTATTATAAGTTTGTCATAAGAACCGCTGTTTATACGCCAAACATGCTGTCCTTTTTGTATTTTTATTTTTCGTCTCAACACACTTGATGCAGCAGAAAGGCGTTGCCATTCTCTCCCGATCCGCCTTGAGTGCTGGGCGAGTAGGCAAAGCGGTTGTAAATTCGTGAGAGATATCCATACTCGTGTATTGAGTAGGAAAGAGATGATTTGATGAAACCCTGCTGCATAATCGCTGTTTCTACACGTAAGTGAGAAGCTGAGTGTGGAAAAGCCGCTGCAAGGCATCTTGATAGCCAGTACACGTTTGGTTACGGTAGTCCCTGATTCGCGGTGCCGCCGCCGTCTCGGTCAAGCCATTCGCCGCAAAAAATATTCAATTTTCCCATGCAGTATGACTTCGCCGACTTCTTCGAACGCAAACCCACTTGAGTCGGCTAATATTGAGAAAAAAGAGCCTTTAAAGACCTGGATTGGATCAGGATTAACAGACGATCCTTCGTCGTTGATGATGAGACTTGCGATATCACAGAAGGATCTTCAGAGCCAGAAGTATAAGGGCGTTTGATTCAACCTGCCTATTGAAATATTGCTCGTTCTCGACCGCATCTAAGCCAGCAATATGGGTTTTAGAGCAGTTTCCACGTAATCGGGCACTTTTCAGACTTTTATCGCATAGCTTACGCGATACGCGATATGGATTCTCGCGATACGATATTATCCGATAGCTTGGAAATTTCGCGATATCGCGGATCGCGTATCAGAAACAACCCTGGTTGACATCTACGCCTCTTTCAAGCAGCATCTGGACAATGTGGCCATGGCCTTCCAAAAATGCGGCTTCAAGAGCGTTGCCGTAGTAGCCACCCTGCGCGTTGACATCTGCGCCTCTCGCAAGCAGCATCTTGGCAATGTGGCCATGGCCTTCGAAGGAAGCGGCTTGAAGAGCGTTGCCGTAGTAGCCACCCTGCGCGTTGACATTTGCGCCTCTCGCAAGCAGCATCTTGGCAATGTGGCCATGGCCTTCGAAGGAAGCGGCTTGAAGAGAGTTGCCATATTTGCCACCCTGCGCGTTGACATCTACGCCTCTTTCAAGCAGCATCTGGGCAATGTGGCCATGGCCTCCGCAGGAAGCAGCTTGAAGAGCGTTGCCGAGGTAGCCACCCTGAGCGTTGGCATCTGCGCCTCTCTCAAGCAGCATCTGGGCAATGCGGCCATGGCCTCCGCAGGAAGCAGCTTGAAGAGCGTTGCCGTAGTCAGACTTGCAAATAGATAGATCAAATCAGATCTGCCCTCAATCTGATTTGATTTGGCAAAAATTGAAAGCGGATCTGATTTGATCTGATTTGAGTCCCAAAATTTTCGACTCGATCTGATTTGATTTGACTTAGCACTGCTCGATCTGGATCTATTTGACTATCTGAATAACTCCGCCTTTCTCCCAAGATGCAATGCACTGCGCAGCCCCTATCAAATCAGCTTTAAGCCTTCCCCTTTGCGGAGTAACCATCTGTCCCGTTAGACTGAAGATACGCTCTGGCTCAGACGACATGGCCGGGATGGAGAACAGGTCGATGGCCATGCGCGACAGACGCGGATACTGACGTCTACGAAGAAGCCAGTATTGGATAGGGTCGTCTACCAAGCAATCGCCAGGATCGGACGTAGCTATCCATTCTGCATACTCGTTTCGCGACGCAGAGGCCGATGGAGCCGGCTGAGCACTCAGCTTCCTGATTGAAGCCATAAGGGATTTCCCGGTGATCTGCCGGATCTGGTGATCTGCCGGATTTCGGCGAATTCGCACACTCAACATCAATCGACAATAGCTCAACAACCACGCTGCCGATTGACGAGTCCTTTGACTTCCTGAAATCATCAGAAGCATTGAAATTCGAGAATATATTTAGAGCCTTAATTTGGGAAACAATACGCTGCGATGCTGACATCAAAGCAAGTAACGATCAAAATAGGATGCCGACGGATTGTGTAAGTGATTTCGGCCACCACAGCAAAAACAGAATCTTATTTACTTTCTTCGTAAGCTTTAATCACGTGGGATTCCCCCTATTATATCTATAATGCAGAACTTGGCTCAGGATACTGCGAAAAATGGGGGTCGGAAGGGCGAGCTGGATAACTTCATTCTCCGCAACCATGGTGAGCCAGATTGAACATGATTCGACGCCATGGGCATCCCCTGAAACAAACCCAACAATGAATATAAATGTAACGTTTATTTTAAGCCCGAAGTTCAATGCGCGAGGCTCCCCTTTCACATCTGACAATGAGAGATCCGCACGAAAATTGAGAAATTCGACACCCAACCCTAAAACACGTATAACAAGGATGAAAAGGGATTTCTATTCCATACGATCATTCGAACGAACAGGGAATTTCCTCTTATTGTAAAAAAAAACAAGGCAAAATTGCTCGGCGTATTGCGAAATGGCAACCCATCCTCCATTACGTTCAAGGTGTGCGTCAGCCTAGAGATGGCATCGCTGCCCCCATTCCTCATCCACCAAGACAAGCCAGGACAAACCCTGGACTTTTGGTTCGTGAAACTTGAATCAAGTCGCCAATAAATATTTTTAACACGTCAGAAACGAGGTGGACGAATCACAATATTGGAAAGGAGCAGCTCATCGGTACGTTCGACCGGTTTACCAAGGCGAAAGCTCGAAACGGTCGTGCTTATCGCCTTTTGATTACCGATGGCCACTTAAAAATCTTAGTATGGACTTTATGGAGTGGTGTGACGGGCACCGGATGATCGTTGCGGTGTTTTCCCCTCATTCCACTCATCGGCTGCAACCCTTGATGTATCGTTATTCAGTCTCTCTCAACAGCGTATACACATGGTCTTATCCAGTATACAGATAAATAAAAAGGGTTCATTGAATTGTTGAAACTGAAGCTCTAGACTGTGTTTTGGAACGCATTTCAGGAAGTAGTCGACAAGTCCTCTGTCGATGCTGGCCGCAACAGCCGAAGGCTGAGCAGCACCATCGAAAGCCCTCAATATGAGTTTTAAGTGCTTTTTATGCGAGTTAAAGTCTGCAGAGAACACGTAGTCACAAGAACCAGCGCAGGCAGGGCGGTAAGGCTCCAAAAGATGATCTCTTCTGCTGTACAGATTCTAGTGCAGACGGATTGTTTAGCTCTGCAAAAGTGGTTCAAGGTCGCCAAAAAATGACAGTGAAAGGACCCCAACAGCAAGAGAAGGCTCTGAAGAAGGAGACCCGAAAGCTTCAGCGACAGCAGAAGGCGGCGGAGCAAAAGCTCTCGCTCTAGAGAAGAGGAAGCAATGAGAGGCGGAAATTGGGAGAAAACGACGGATGACGGAAGCCGTGAAGCAAAATAAGGAGATAAGTTGGCATTCTAAACAAGAGCTGAAGATTCTGAATATGGAAATGGCACAGAAAATGCAGAATGAGCCACGGGTGGCTTCTGAAGGTCGCGAGAGGTGTCAGGATGTTCACGCCGGAAAAATCGTCACTCTTCCATTCACACCAGAGCGGACCATGGCATCGCAGGCACCAAACCCACTAGATAATAACAAAAACGGCAGGTCAATGATAACTTCAACCGCATAGCCTGTCCTCAAAGACCCTATTTAGCTGTTGATAGTGATCGGGACATAGTGGGTGCATTTCGGGGACTTGCGCGATCGGAGAGTAATAGAAGACGACCTCGATGACTGGATGACTTCGAAGGAGATTTAGTAGCATCTTTGAGCATTATTCATTGCTCGTATGAGATTTTAGAATAATTCAAATAGTATTCGTGGAGGTTTTCTCAGTTCTTTGCTGGAATGCAACGAGAATGGATGGATGGATTTATTTCGCCTGGAGGGAGGTCCAAGTCTGTTGTTTTCCGCGGGACTGTGGGTTGCTCCGGTATTGTATCTTGCTCTACGGCGAGGGCACGGTATTCTTCCCATAGTTCTTGAACGGCCGCCTTGCCACTATCCAGCCAATCTGGGTGGTCGGCCCACTGCGACTCGATGGTGGACCATCGAAACGCCGGATGAAGGACAAGCGCTGCCAGGTAGGCTGGGCTGTCCTCAGTGAGAGAGTAATACTGATCCAGTTTCATCCACCCAAGATTGCAGCCAATGCGTAGATATGGTTCTTCATCACGTTCGTGTCGAACTTTCGAGTCTTCCAGGTGTTTGAGAAGCCACTCCATCGTGAGCAGGACCTCCCAAATTGCACCGAACTTCCCTTCCTTGGGACGACCTTCTAGTCGCTTGGTGGCTATCTTCAAAGGTTTCAGTATTGCTAAATACTCCGCAATTACTGACCAGTCTTCGACGGACATTCTGTCGTCAATGATCGCAGGCTTCTTCCGACTTCTCTTCGGCATCGGCTTTGCTCCGTTTTGAGTCCGCCGCGCAACATATTCCATCCAGTCCGTCACCTCTGCTTGAACGAGTGAGTCAAGTGCATTTCGGAGCTGATAGCCTCGCTCCATCATGGCCTCGGACGAGTTCCAGCGGGTGGCGTTATCCAGAACGACATCGTAGGTCGTTTGATCATCGAGATTCAGTGCGACATTCTCGATGGACTGCAGTTTATGGAGCTTTTCAATGCGCTGGCCGGACCTCTGCACCCAATGAACGATGTTGTGGAGCTTCCCTATTGGCCCTTTGCACCTCCACAGCTTCATGTCATCCTGAATCTCTTTTTCTGCTTGACAATCTTCCTCGAACGCGTCGGCGTCTGTTCCGAAAAGAATAGACCGAGCAACAAGATTAATAATGTGCCCACAACAACGAAGTCGTCGTTGCTGCTTCGAGAACCCCAGTTCACTGCCCAGATACTCCAGGCAGGTATCGTTACTTTCCGCATTATCCGTCACGAAGTAACCTACGCGGTTTTCGAAACCGTACTCGTGAATTATGTCGCTCACCCGGTCGGCGAGATTTTCACCACTATGACGGCCTTCAATCCGCGGGAGACCGAGGAGGAACGTCCGGAATTTCCCCTCATCATCAAGAAAATGGACCGTCAGGCCTAGTAGAGAGGTGAATTTACGAGAAGACCATGCATCGAAAGAGATGTTGATGCGGCTTAGTGAACGACTGAGCAGCTCTGTCACCACGCCTTTCTGACGCTCAAACGACCGTACGATCCATTCGCGAACTGTGCTATGGGTCGGAATACATCCGGACTCGATGACAGCGCTATTCGCGTATGCCATCAAGTCGCGGAAGTATGGACTCTCAAGCTTGTGGAAAGGGATGTTGTCGCAAGCCACCCACCGAACAAGCAGCTGCTGAAAGCGAGCCGGATTGAAGGACGCCACGAAAGCATTCAACAGCGCTTGCTCCCTGGGTTGGTGAGAATCTAGCTGGGCCATGTCAAGCAGGGTGCGTTGTTTCTTCCCCTGACTTGTCATCGGCCCATCCTTGTTGATGCGATGAGCAATTGCCATATGTGCACCAGCTTGGCTTGTTGATGCAGCGTCATATATATGCGTGACGGCGGTCCTCTTTTTATGGCACGTCTTGCATAGCCAAAATCTATGACCAGATTCGTCCTTTTCGATGTCGTATCCATGCTCCCATATCCAACTCGTGCGTGGCCGCTTTCGGCGCTTGCTGATGGAATAGCCCGGTAAACGATTCCAGTCGATGCCTTCATAGCCAGCGTGGTCGACCGTGCTTGATACGTCATCTGCGGCCTCTGACATCGGACTAGTTACATCGGATTCGAGGCGATCGTCCATGGTAGCGGATTGAAGACCAAGAACCTCCATCACGGGCACGACAGTTTGCCGGGTATCTGGGGTAAGGGACATCTTATCGTGGCCAACGTACACGCGATGTTTATGAGCCAGACAAGTGCTCGCACGAGAGAGCCTGGTGGATGCCGCGTAGTCCAGCGTCGAAATTGGCAACGCAGGGCCTTCAGGAGGCATGAACAATTGAAAATTTGCGCGCCACGCGCCGCGCGCAAACATTTTCAGACCCATTTCAAGCTCGAAAGCCCCATTGCTGGGGCCCGAGTGAGCAATCAGCGCATCGATGTCGGCCCACTTGGTGGGGGAAAACTCGCAGCGGACCTGTTATTCAGATAGTCAGATATCCAGATAAATTAGGCTCCTTCAATCTGATTTGATCTGGATACGCGCAAGTTCAATCTGATTTGATTTGAGTAAGCAAAAGAGCGGATCTGATCTGATTTGATTTGGAAATATTTGATTTGATTTGGATATATCTAAGTTTGATCTATCTATTTGCAAGCCTGGCCGTAGTAGCCACCCTGCACGTTGACATTTGCGCCTCTCTCAAGCAGCATCTGGGCAATGTGGTTATGGCCTCGGCAGGAAGCAGCTTGAAGAGCGTCGCAGTAGTGGCCACCCTGCGCGTTGACATCTGCGCCTCTCTCAAGTAGCATTTGGGCAATCTTTTCGTGGCCTCCCGAGGAAGCGGCTTGAAGAGCGTTGCCATATTTGCCACCCTGCGCGTTGACATCTACGCCTCTTTCAAGCAGAATCTGGACAATGTGGCCATGGCCATCCGAGGAAACGGCTTGAAGAGCGTTGCCGTAGTAGCCACCCTGCGCGTTGACATTTGCGCCTCTCTCAAGCAGCATCTGGGCAATGTGGCCATGGCCTCCGCAGGAAGCAGCTTGAAGAGCGTCGCAGTAGTGGCCACCCTGCGCGTTGACATCTACGCCTCTCTCAAGCAGCATCTTGGCAATGTGGCCATGGCCTTCCAAGGAAGCGGCTTGAAGAGCGTTGCCGTAGTAGCCACCCTGCGCGTTCACATTTGCGCCTTTCTCGAGCAGCATCAGGGCAATCTTTTCGTAGCCTCGGTAGGAAGCGGCTTGAAGAGCGTTGCCATATTTGCCACCCTGCGCGTTGACATCTACGCCTCTTTCAAGCAGCATCTGGACAATGTGGCCATGGCCATCCGAGGAAGCGGCTTGAAGAGCGTTGCCATATTTGCCACCCCGTGCGTTCACATCTGCGCCTTTCTCGAGCAGCTTCTGCGCAGTTGCACAAAGCCCCCTGAGACACACGAAATATAGCGGACGTGCGGGAGTCTGTTCTGGGGTTTTGTCCCAAGGACGCTCGGGATTAAATAGACGACACCAAATTGTATATGCTGTGTCATTTTCAAAGAAGTCCAAAATGGTCCTGTCGACGCCATTCAATCTCTCCGAAGGTTTAGCATGGTCCATCCAATACTGTGCCGTGTACCGGGCCAGCGGATAATACGTGGTGATGGTGATGGAATCTTTGTCTTTCAGATGAGAAAGGTAGGTCAAGCAAACCCGTGTTATAGGGGGTGGTTAACAAACCACCTCCTCCCGCTAATCAACCACCAAAAGTGGGTCGATGTGGCGTAAGTCATGGCACAACGCCGATACCGCAGAATTTACATGGCCTTCCTCTACGTATCGTACAGCAGGGGTTTTAGCTGTGCCCGCAGCATACCGTATTAGAACCTCATCAAAGTGAAGCTTCTCGCGATACCTCTTCGATAAGATGGATGAGCAGGTAGAGGAAGAGGAGTGCGTACGGCAGGAAATGTATGAGGATGGCCTCTTGTAGCTACCTGCATCGCCCGTCCTTTTAAGTTACGCTTCTTACGAATCAAAAAATGTGCCCCTACGCGCGTATTGATGTATTGCGCCCTGCTTCACTTTGCGGCTTTAATTCAATTACGGCAGCCTGCAGCTGGCGGCCGGGAACTTTGCGGCATCGGAGCTCTGCCCTACTCAAGCCACACTTGACCCACTTTTGGTGGTTGATTAGCGGGAGGAGGTGGTTTGTTAACCACCCCCATGATCTAGGCATCGAGGCCATACAGGGATAGAGGTCATGAAAACGGGTCTCTATCAGATCATTGGATAAAAGTCCGCTGTCCGAGACATCACGGAGGAAGGACCGGGAGAAGACGGAGAACATTGATGTATAATAGAAGCATCTTTGTTCATGTTGA
>KQ030795.1:278-20186 GCA_000956045.1 Hirsutella minnesotensis 3608
GGTTGCTTACTGCGGAATACGCGCCCCTCCGATCGGATACCGACAACTCCCTCCCATCCATCTTCTTCAGCCTCAATCTCTCTATTTATGGTCAGCCTATTGTTGCCTCGGAATGGACCGAACAGTGGTTCTTCATGAACGGCCGCGTCCATCCCTACGCCCTTGCGTGGGAGGTTGAGCAGCGCGATGGTCTGGAGGCTGACATCGGTGCCACCCTCATCTACACCATGCCCGCCCTCGTCGTCCGCGACCAGGGCTACCAGCCGTATGGCAAAACCCATTAACCCCCCACCCCCACGCGACTCTCCGGGCTACTACGGGCTGACTTCTTTCATAGTATCCTCCCTAGACCCTTTGCCTCCATGGACAACTTCCCCTGTGTCCCGCCCGTCGTTTCCTTCACCGGCCTTGTCGTTGGCCCCGGTCACTCCTTGCTGCGACAAGACCTTCTGCCAGGTCTCGACGCCGCCCAGCTCAAGTGCTGCGGCTTCGTCCAGCTTTCTACCTACATCGCTCCCGGGATCCCGGACAAGATCCCTTTCAAGGGCTTCCATCCGTTCCAGGTCTTCGCCATCTTCCCCATTCACGCTAACCCCTGGGCCACGTTGTGTAGGAAGATGGCCGAGAGGCGGGACTCTCAATTTCAGCCTAACATCCCCTTCGCCTGCACAGGCAAGGTCGCCGGCCTGCTCCATCACCGCGTCATGAACCACCCGCCGGGCTCCGACCGAGACTACGTCTTCATCGTCGTTCCGGATTCCTGGACTTTTCTCGACAAGCCTACTACCACCACCGCAGCCGCGTCGGCCCCCTATCTCTCTACACCACCAAGGCGACAAACATCCTTGGCTTCCCCGACTTTCCACGATATGCTCGCCACCTGTTATTCCGTGGCCACACCTGCCACCCTCCCTCCTCCAAGTCCTCCGCCTTCGGCTTCAAGCACAGCTTCACTCGACCTCGTTACGCCGCCGCAGAAGCGTCCCTGTCCTAACCCTGCCGACACGCCTACCAAGAGACTGCGCCTGCTGCAGCCCGCCCCGAAACCTGCTGCTTCTTCTTCCTGCGAGCCGGAGACGACCAGGCAGGCCTCAACCTCGGCGGACACCTCACGGCCTGCTCACGATTCCGTCGTCGCCCACTCTTCAGACTCTCCGACCCGGCCATATCGAACCCGTCACCCAAGCAAAAAGGCAATAGAAACGGAATAGCTACATAGAATGATAAGTCTGCTAAGGTCTTCTTTCCGCAGAAAATAAGTCGATTTTGAACTCAATTTTACTCCTTGACCGATATTTGAACCCAACTGCTATATTCCAGCGTTCCGTCCACGACCTCGCACCTTTTCATTTGTTCTACTCTCTTGCCCTTCTCTGGCAACGCATGCCTTCTTGTGAGCCTTCCAGTCCGCCATTTGATACTCTTTGCCACAGTATGCCACTGCATGACATCTACCGCAGCGCTTCACTCCCACCTTCGTGCTGCATATTTTTACATAGCTTGACCTCCATGCAGCAACTTTTACATCCCAAAATTTCGTCTCGCATCTCGTCCTGCCTCATTTCCTGCATCACCAGCTGCATTTCCTGCATCATCTTGATCTCGCATTCCCCTCTCCCACACAAAGCCTAAAGGCTAAAGGTGTGACCCAAACCACGATACTTGGCTGCGCTCCGTGCAGCATGGATATTGGGTTCTCTGGGATGTCCGTAGCGAACCGCCCGCAGCATTCACAGAAAAACCCCCGACCTGCTCCGACAAGCTGACGCATACTCCCTCATGAGAGGTATCATGCACTAAACAAATCGTTCATCGTATTCACCATCTCGCCCGGCACGATGAGCCTCCGTGACGAGGCTCCGGCCAATGTTGTAGTCGTGCGTCAATTGCTCGGCGCCGAATTGACAAATAAACTCGACACGGACGGTAGACGTTGCCATGATATAATCTTCAAACGTTTTAGAGGCTCTTTATAGGTAACGCATAACATGGATGACAAGTATGGGGAACAGCCCATGGTTTTGTTTTACAATACCGAATTCTATGCACCATATTTTATCTACTCTTCCTCCCGTCCCTTCTAAGCTTTTTGTTTCTTTCTTTTTATTTGATACGTGCTGCTGCATGACATGCCAGTATGCGCTCTCAGCATTCCCGCTTCCGCTGCCAATCAAGCGTCCCATAATGCAAGCCACCGCCGAAAGAAATGCCTTGATGTCGGTCGGTTCTGCACCCACCAAAAATCCTTTCCTTCATATATATACTCAATAAAATCATCCCCTCTCTTATCCCCTCTCTTATCCACTCTCTTGACCTCCCCAACTCCTAAATAACACCAAAATGTCACCTCAAACCTCAAGCTTTCGTTTCGTTCCTCAAGGCTCTTTGCGCAACCCCCGTTGGGTTGCCTCTCCCGTCTTAATCAGCAATGCCTTGAGGAACGAAAGGACTTTCAACGTGCCTCCGGCCCCCCCACCCTCTTCCCCCCCCAAACCATTGGCCCAGGAAATTTTATCTTCTTTCGTCTTAGCCTCGTGGCCCGTTTTGGCCCGTTTCTGGGGGGTTTGGTGCCTTTCCGCGACCACTTCAAACCCACTTCGAATCTCAAAGGTCCATTTCGATTGGTGGTCGCGACCGCTTCTTCGAGCGTTCAAGGCCCATTCTGATTGGCCGTAGCAGCCGTCTTCTTCTTTCCGTCCCCCTGGCCTGGTTGATTCTCGCCCGCCAGCATTCATCTGACGTCTTGTCCTTGTCCCCAAAATGAGGCGCGCGTTATCGCCAGTCCGCCCTCGGCGCTTCCTTGCTTATATGCTTACCTAAAACACCTCACCTAACGCGGCGGGCTCGACTCTTCAATATCCTCGTCCAACCAGCGCAGCGCCTCCTCGATAGTCCTCTCGCCCAGTTCTTCCAGCCTGGCCTCTGCGGCTGTCATCTCCTCGGGGACCCGGTTGCCCACCAGGTCCCTTTCCCGCACCTTGGACACGAGCATGATACCGTCCAGCGTCCGGCAGCGTGATAGCTGCACGTACAGGCTGTACGGGTCGCATTGCGCGGGCACAACCCGTCCGTCGACGTTTGTCGTTCGTGTCCCTCGTAGCTCAAGGGCCACGCTCTCGAGCGTTCGGCCCTGCACCTTGTAGTCCGTGCATGCGAAGGCCGCTGCGCACGGCAGGCCCTTTCGGCTGACGTCGTTCTGCTGCCATGGCCGCTTTCGCTGGCAATGTATCTTGACGCTCATCGGCGTCAACAAGATCGTTCCCGGCGGCATCCCGACGAAGTGCAGGGTCTTTGTCGTCTCCGACGCCAGTACGATCCCTGCCGGCGGCCCGAAATGGATCGTCGTGTCGGCCGAGATCCGATGCCCCGGGTACGCCTTGTCGACAACGACCTCCACCGCCGTGTAGCCACCGCCGTTGGTCACCTTCAGACCTTGGTACGTGTTATGGTTCACGACGACCGGCATTCCCGGCACGAACATGAAGATCGCTGGCACGGGAATCGCGCTGTCGTCGCCCTGGCTCAGGATCATGATGGCCTCCTCCTCCGTCGGCAGGCCCTCTTTCCACTTGTGCTCCGAGATGAAGATGCGCATCGTCGACTGCTGCTTAATCTGGAACGCTAAGCTCGCCTCCATGTTGAGATTCCACCGATTCCTGTTCAGCGGCGTCACCACGGTGATGCCCGTTTCCCAGGGGATCCGCCTGCCTTCCTGGTAACACCTCGAGTTGAGGATCTCCAAGTCCGTTTGATCCTGCACGCCCTGTCGGATCCGCTTCAGCAGCCTTTGCAGCTCCGGATCCCCGGCTGCGCGCATTTGCTCGTCCAGCATGACGACCGTCGTGAACCTCTTCCATAGCGCGTGCGCCTTGTCGTGCTGGTGCCGCTGTTCGGCCCTGAACGAGTTGTCTACGTCCCACGTCACGGCCGCGCTCGGGAGGAGGATCGACCTCTCCTGGACAGGCCGGAACTGGTGGAAGTCTCCGCAAAATAGAACGATCGGAATCCCGCCGAAGTCCTTCTGAGACCCGCGGAGCCTGCAGAGCTGCTCGTTCACGGCGTGCAGGGTCCGCGCTCCGAGCATGCTCACCTCGTCGATGACGAGCACGTCCTTCTGCTGCCAGTCCATTCGAGACTGGCCATGGACGAATCGTTGAGGCTGTTTGGGTAGCCGCACCCCATCAAGGTCTTTGGCCGAGTTCGCGCCCGCGGTCGGGTCTTTGGAGAACCCGCAGGCCGAGTGGATCGTGATGCCGTTGATCCGCGCTGCAGCGGTTCCGGACGTCGCTGTGATCAAGAAACGATTCGCTAGACCTTTCTGGGCGAATAGCTCGACCAGGGCCTCGATGATTCGCGACTTGCCGGTCCCGCCCTCGCCGCCGACAAACAGGCAGAGCTGGCCGACGTCACGGCTCTCGCCTCGTCGCATCAGGTCCAGCTGGCGGCACACTATCAAGAAGGCTATCGACTGCCTTTTGTTCAGCGTCAGCCGCCTTGCCAACTCCTTGCCCGCGGCGAGGAAAGAGGTCGACGGGCCCAGTTGTACTTGCATTCCCACGTCAGTGCCTCCCGCGCTCTCGCCGGAGTCGGCTGTCGTCATTTCGATGTCGTCCTCCCCGAAGCCCGTCATCGCGCTCCGCAATGCAGCACGGCGATCGCTTTCCCAGACCGCGGGTGTGCTTTGAATGCCTTGGATGGCGTTCTCTCTCTCTTTCGAGGCACTCGTCTGCTGCGACTTGATGGCCTTGACCTGATCTTGCGTCGGTAGTGCGGCCCCGGAGAATTCCCGCCCGGTCATGCTTATCCGTCTTTCCCCCCGTTCGGGCACCACAGTAGCTTCGAGCTCGGCCGGCGAGCTCAGCGCCGATTGCTGAAACCGATAGAGTTTCTGCATCATTGCCATCAGCTCCGGCGACTTGGCCGTTACCTGGTTCGTGCTCAATGCGCCTCGGACAACGTCGATGAGCCGCGTTGCGTCTCCGATGCCATTTGACTGATACCTCGCCGCCTCGTCTGCGCCCGCCTCGTCTGTCCCGCGCTCCTCCACATGTGCGACCGTGGGGCCGCCATCGCCAGATGACGCTGCCCATTGTTTGGCGTCGCGTTTTGCGTCTTCGGCGGATCGTCGAAGCAGCTGCACGTTGTCGACCAGACATGATATTCTCGGGGCTAGCGCCTCTCGCGCCTGCGCCCAGATGCTGTTGATGTCGCCCGTTTCTTCGCACAAAAAGGACTCCCAGGGCACGAACAGTGCAAGATGCTGCACGGCTGCCCTATGAGGCGCGCGGGGGGAGGTTGGGTTAGAGCCCCTCCAATGATGCCTGCCGGCAGGGCGGTTGGCCAACACATACCTTCGATGGCACGACTCCTCGTCGTCGTGGGTAAAGTCCTTGCTCAGGTACCCGTCAAGGCAGACGGTGGCGTGTTTGCCCGGGCGCCTGAGCACCTGGACCCAGCTACTTCCTGGCACCCACCCGTCCTCGAAAGGCACCTCTCCCCAGGCCCCACAGCTCTCATCGTTGCTGATGCGCTTCAGCCTGACGAGCGATATGTAGTCGTATAGGCATAAGCCTCTCAAGAGCTCTCCCCGGTGCTGATACGCCTCGACGTGGGAGATCCTCAGGCCCGCTTCCTCGACGACAATCGAATCATCCAGGGTGTCATTTGCGGCCGCCGCGCCACTTGCTTGCCGGAGGTGTCGCCATCGTCGAAAGACGTGCCAGTAGAGCAGAGACGTGTTCAGGTACCCCCAAGCGCTGCTGTCGGTGAACTCGGCTGGATATCCCAGGAGATCAGCGATGACCTCGACTTGCGATAGCGGACGCTCCGTGAACACGCGGTTCGCCACCCTCGTCAAGAACTGCCGTGTCCTGTTCTCCTTGACGGCGTCCTCGGTGGAATCGTCCCCGCTGCCCTCCCGTCCTTCCTTGGCCGTCTCGTCGTCCGTTGAGACGGCCAGGAGCTCGGCCGCGGCGGCCACGCGCTTCCACACCGGGTCCTCCACCTTCGTCGCGTAGTTGGTGACGTAGTAGACGAGGGCCATGGTCTTCCGTTGCGTCGCTATGAAGGAGATGTCGTGGTTGTGGCGGAGCCCCACAGCAATGGCCTTGTTCCAGCGATTCACCATGGGGTGTGTCCTCCGAATCTGCAGCACCCCGTCTGGCGTGAAGGCGGTTTTGTCGACCAGTCTCCATGGCGCCTTGAACCGACAGAGATCGCCGCCATTGGATCTCTTCTTGCCCAAGGCATATTTGACGCAGGTCGGGCTATGGGTATGAACTTGTGTCGCCCCGGCGCAGAAGTTGGCCTCTTCATCAAACGCGGCCGAAAACTGCTCGTAGTTGTCCACCAAGGACGAAATGTCCGACGTCACTGATCGCTCCGCTTGCACGGCGCAAGATCCTGCCTGGTCCAGATCCTGCCTGGCACGTCAGCCTAGGTCGCCAGCGACGCACCTTGGCCATTCTTACCTCGGAGAAGACGCTATCAACGTATCGGGTGATCCGCTCGCGATACACCGCCTGATCCTCGCCGTGGATGTCGGCCAGCAGCGAGCTGAGATGCGCATTCCCGTGCAACCAGAGCAAGCCGTGCACATGAAGGGCCCCTCGTTCGTTCGTCTCCACGGCACCATAGTACTTGCTGATGCGCCCGAATACTGACTCATGCCCAACTTTCACATAGTGGTCGAAGAACAGCTTCATCTCCCGGTGGAAGAACTCGGCGGAGCTCATGGGGTCCGAGATGGCCAGCCGTGTGCGCCTGCACGCATTTTCAAGGCCATCTAGGAACTCCTCGGCTGCGTCGGGATCTCGTGTCCGGTGCGCTGCCAGTCGCAGCTTCACCGGGTTCGTGATGTCGTTGGGGTTGATCGTGAACCAGATCGCCGGTACGCCGTACCCAACGATGAGCGACTGGATTTTCCTCCGCATATTGAGACGGACCTCTCTAGACATGGGTTGCCGGTGACCATAGACTGACAGGCTCCTGAGCAGCTCCTTCACGCCGTCATCGGTCGTCTTGCCCAACCTCTCCAACTCGACCCTCGCCGCCGCTAATCTCTCTGTGGTCATGGAACGAACAATGCGCTCTACATTGCGGAAGTTCTTCCTCGTCACGCTCAGCATGCTGACACGGCGGTTTCGCGACCGCACCCCCATGTTGAAGACGAGGAATGCAAAGATATGGTGCAAGGCAAATCGGCCACCATGGCGCCGGAGCACAATGTCGGCCCACCTCCGAAGATTCAAGCTTCGGGAGGATACGAGGTCTTCTGCAGCCGCCTCTGCCCCAACGGCCCTACCTTCCAGGCCATTGGTGGCCTCGAGTGTGGCCTCTTCGGCCAACCTTGGCCCCCCCACGCCAAAGGGGAACAACGTCGGGAACGTCTTGGCAAAGAAGAACGTGTCAAATGAATCGGCAAAATCGTCACCACGGGAAACTCGAATGTACGGCTCGCCAAAATCGCCAGGGCCCCGATCCCTCGCTGCCGAAGATCCGACCCATGTTCTCGGTCCCTCATGGCTGTCCTCTCCACCGCCACCAACAGCGTCACAGGCAAACCGCAGCTTCTCGATGTCCTCCACGTCTGGCGGCGCATCCAGCGCAAACATGCCAGAAGAGGTCACCTCGTTGATCGCCCCGACGTTCTGGTCGGGGCAGGCGTCGCTTCCATCACGATCCGCGTCTCTTTCGCCGGGCCCGTGCCCTGCGACCTGGCCGCCCGTCTCTTGCCTTCGATTGAGAAGAGCAAAGATTTCCTCGATCTCCACCGACCCCTCGTCATCCATGGCCCGCTCCGTGGGCGGCACGACGTGCGCCGTCCGCGTTTTCTCCCAGGCGGATGGCTCGTTCCGGTCCATGCGCTCGTACACAAGCGTCGGCACGCCGTGTGTCGGCTCTCCCCAGCTCTCCATCTCCGCCGTGTCAATCTCGATCTCGGCGTAGAGGGGGTTGTTCCTCTTCAACCAGACAAGGGCCCTCTCGACGACCCGCCGCCTCACCGACAAGAGGCTTGACAGGTCTCTCGGTGCCGGCCTCTCCGCGCCCTGCCACGAAACGTGGATCTCGTCCATTGCTTGCAAGAGAGGGTGCGGGAGCACTTTCGTCGCCAGCTCCTGCACATTATTCGGGAACACCGTGATGTGGCCCTTGACGTGTCTCGGGTACCTGACAGTCTGCCTCTGACCACCCGGAATGGTGTACCCTGCAACGAACCCGTAGCACGAATTCAGCGAGATGAGTTTCTCTTCCACCGGCGTGAGTCCCTTGAGCTCATCGGGAAACATGTGCTCACAGCCAAGACGACTGTGAACGCGGATCGCGGGCGACAAGCTCCCGCGCGCCAGGCATCGGGCACATTCGGCACACATCGACACGGGCTCGCCTTCTGGAAAGCAGCTCTGGCACGAAAATGGAGAGCGGCCGCCCTTTGGAAAGCTGCTTGACAGCCACTGTTCTCTTGCAATCTCCCTCAACTCTCTTCCCGTGCGCTTGCGGTAACACAGCATGCACGTCCGTATCGGCAACGTTCCCGCATCGTGGAAGGCCTGATAAAAATCCCGCACAGTCGAAATCTTCCTCTCGTGTGGTATTGGCGTGCACCATGTCTGATCCTTGGACAGTCTCTCTTTCGTCGCAAAGTCTTCCTCCAAAACGCGCAACGCGCTCGCCAGATCTTCGGCCTGCAGCTCGCGTCTCCTCGGCCTTCGGATTCCTCGTCGAACATGTTTCCTCGGGCGCTCGTCCCGGCTGGGAAGGCGGCCTCTCTTCTCCCGCCGCCGGGGGTGCCTCGCATCCGTCGTTGCTTCGGCCGGTGACTGACTCGCTTCTCTGCAACCCGCCGGATGTGCCAGCCCTGGCGACGATTGTCCGACTGAATGCCCATCCCCTGTGGCGCCCCCCGGCTCTCTGCGACGGAGCGGCCGCGTGCCGTGCTGGCGGGCATTCTCCATGCGGAGTGTTGACCTCGTCGGTCCTTCGCGCTTCCGGTACTCTCTTCGACCTTGCTGAGGCAAACGATGCCGATGGAACAGCAAGGGTTCTGCGACCGCCACCCGCGACGGGTCACCCACCACCCTAGGTTCGAGTCTGTGTCCGTTCAGCGATGTGCCCGCTGGCTCTGCCGCGGCAGCACCCCCATCCACCTCTGCGCCACCATCTCCCACAAGAGGCGGCCCAGCATGCTGCACCGAACATGCTGCATTGGAGATGCCCTTAGGGTCTGATACCCCCTTTGGACGCCGACCCCTCCCCCGACGTCGCTTTGGCAAACCACGCGCAATCGCTGCTGTCAGTTGTTCGCTTCGTCTTACGTCTTCGATTATCGGTTCCTGGGGCTGGATAGGACGAAGCGACGGTGCCACGTTGAGGCGAAAACCCGTGATGTCGCCTGCCGCCACCGTGTCGCCGTGCTCATCGTCCTGATGGCCCCTCTCCTCGGGCAGAAAGTGTCGATGAAAAGGCATCGGGTTCGACATCCCTGTTTCCGCAACTTCCCCCGTCCCTCGAAGCTCGCCATTCTCAAGCCAGTTCGATGGCTGATGTTGCCCGGGGCCTCCGCTGTCGGCCGGATCACGAGACTGCTGTGACCTCTTTGGCCGCCGACCACCTCGCAGCGGTCTTTTGGGCAACGACCTTACAATTGCTTCTGCACGTTGCCTCCATGAAGTCTCTTCAACAGCAGGCCGCCTCGGTTGGATGGGACGGAAGGCCGATGCTGAGTTCGCTGGTTGCCCGTATCTTGGCAAAGGTCCCGATGCATTGTCAGATAACCCCTTACCTTTTTCAGCCTCTCCTACCACATCTATGCCGGCTCTTGTTGGGACATCCCGACAACTTCTCTTCCCTTCGTTCACATCACTACTGGCTTGCCCACCCCCAAGAAACACGGCACATGTTTCCGCGCCCTCAGCCGCCTCGGTCGACTTTGCAGGAGGCCTATCCATGGTGCGGTGGCCTGCCGATAGATTGAAAAAGTTTGCTCACATGTACTACCTTATACCGGCGTCACTTCCCTTCTGGTTGACGATTATTCTCCTCGGCTCGACATATCTCAACGAACCGACGATAGTCCCCTTAACCACCTATGGTCACGCTCTCGTCCTTCCATCGTCCCGGCATCAACGTCCCCACCGTAGAAATCGTCACCGCCACTTTCGTCTAAAGGCAACTTCTCAATGCCCAACGCCCCACTCCCGCCGGCATCTTCCAGTTCGACCGTTGCAACTGCCGTGGTTTGAAGACGACGGTCTTTCGCCATCGCATTGTTGAAGTAGAGATAAGGATATCCCTGCGAACTATCTGCAGCAACCGATGCTACGGAACCTTTCAGTCTCCATCCTCTGCACCTTTCCTCCCCCTTCTCAGAACACTCTTTCCCAGACCGCCCCCTCGTGTGACTCACTACTCGGCCTGATGACCATCGGCTACATCAATCTCTTCTTCCAACCCTTCACCGCACCTGCCGACGCTGGTCACGAGAACCACGACCCGCAGGCAGACTAAATACATTATATCTCGTCTACGTTTGCTCCCAAGAGATGAGATCACATTCCAACAAACACACTGGTTTTCCAGCTACATGAATATACCATGTCCTCTCCGTCTGTCCCTCACACTCATGCTTCACCCCACCTTCGACGGCCGCTCGACAGCTCAAGAGGCGTTGGCGGCGACATGTCTATGATGTTCTTTGTTCAGCCAGACTGCCCTTCCAGATTCGCTCACCAGGAAGACCATCGCATCAAGGGCCTCAACACCGAGACGATAGCTCGCATCCTTTTGCCCCCACCCTCGTGGCTGCTGACCGCCGAATATGCGTCCCTGCGATCGGATGCTGACGACTCGCCGACGTCAATCTTCCTCAGTCTCAACCTCTCAATCTATGGCCAATCTATTGTCGCTTCCGAATGGGCCGAAGAGTGGTTCTTCATGAATGGCCGCGTCCACCCCTACGCCCTTGCCTGGGAGGTTGAGCAGCACGACGGTCTAGAGTCTGACCCGGGCAGCACCGTTCTCTACACCATGCCCGCCCTAATCGTTCGCGACCAAGGCTACCAGCCGTAAGGCACAAGGTTACCCTCGCGCGCAGCTGCCTTGAACAAACTCCGCTGATACCCGCTCACAGTGTCCTTCCCAGGCTCCTTGCCTCTATGGACAATTTCCCCTGTATCCCGCCAGTCGTTTCCTTCACCGGGCCCGTAGTTGGCCCTGGTCAGTCCTTGCTGCGACAAGACCTTCTCCCAGGTCTGGACGCCACCCAGCTGAAATGCTGCGGCTTTATCCAACTCTCCACCTACTTTACTCCGGGGAACCCCGACAAGACCCCTTTCAAAGGCTTCCACCCCTTCCAGGTCTTTGTCATCTTCCCCATCCACGCTAACCCCTGGACCATCCTATGCAGGAAGATGGCCGAGAGGCGGGACTCTCACTTTCAGGCTAGCATCCACTTCACCTGCACAGGCAAAGTCGCTGGCCTCCTCGACCACCGCCTCATGGTCCAACCGCCTGGCTCGGACCGAGACTACGTCTTCATTGTCGTCCCAGATTCTTGGACCTTTCTCGACAAGGCCACCACCAGCGCAGCTACGTCGGCCTTGCCTCTCGCAACACCGGCAAAGAGACCGACATCCTCGGCCTCGGCGGCTTTCCAGAGTATGCGCGCTGCATCTTTCTCGGTAGCTACACCAGGCACCTTCCCGCCAAGCCCTCCACCTTCCGCCTCAACTTCGGCTTCCGCCGACCCGGTTACACCGCCGCAGAAGCGCCCATGTCCTGACCCTGCCGACAAGCCGACGAAGAAGCCTCACGTCCTGCATCTGGCCTCAAAACCTCCCGCATTGGTCGACACGGGAAGCTCTGGCACTCGATCATCCGCTGTGTCAGCTGCAACCTCTTCTTCAGACTCGGAGACGAGCAGCCACGGTCAGGCCTCGGGGAACGCTTCGGGCCCCGCAGTTAATTCAATCGTTGCCTACACATCAGACTCACCAGCCCGACCACATCGCAACCGTTACCCGAGCAAGAGACTCCTGGAAACGGAATAGGTATAACTATTGGATAACAAGTTCTTTGCAACTTCTTAACAAATAAACAAACCCAATACCATACAGCGCTCTATATCTCATCAGAAATGAGTTCCCGGCTACTATAGTGCAACACTCCATCCACCAATTCCGACATCGTCCCGCTATCCTTCCATAATCTTCGCGCCTGTTGCCTTTCCCTCGACACGAAAGCCTTCTTGTGAACCTTCCAGTCCGCCTTCTGGTGTTCCTTACCGCAGTAGGCCACTGCGTGGCACCTATCGCATCGCTTCACTCCCACGGTTTTCCCGCATATTTGGCATATCTTGACTTCCATGCAAGCGCTGCGACCCGTCGCTCCATTACGTATATACTTCCCTCTTGCCGCTTTTTTGCATCTGTAATTGCATTTCCTGCATCGTTTCCATCTCGCACGGCTTTGTCCTCACATGCTGCCCCAGACCACAACGTGTGGTGGTGCTCCATGCAGCATGGACATGGAGCTATGATGCTCTAGTAGAGCGTCTACAAGGAAAGGGGCGGAACGCAACCTCAGGACGTCTATGCGTCACCAGGGATTCCATCCGCCATTATTATCCCTTTTCACACAGGGTAGGCCAGGGCCTTACAGTCTGGCCCCCCTGATTCACACAGTCACGTACAAACGAGTTCCACTCTCACTGTGACCTGCAAGATAGACTTCATCACTGCAGATTGTGGTTGCCTAGCATCCTCAATCTGTTTACAGCCTCTATCAACATTGCGCTCTTTTATTCTATAAAGACCAGCTAGGTTCGATCCTTAGATAGTTGATCAAGTGTCTTCCGGTCCCTCATCTATGTCACTATGTGACAACTTTGCTCATCCTCCGTGAGACATCTCTTTTCCTCCCATTCAATCCTATTCCTCGTTTCTCATTACCAATGTTGTAAACTCCAACCCTCAAACTTTCGTTCCTCAAGGCTCTTTGCGCAACCCCCGATGGGTTGCCTCACTTGTTCGCTCGTCGCAAGCCCCCTGCCATGTCAAGCCCCTTCAGGATAACCGGGGACTCCTCGTCATTGATGACCTTTCATGATTGGTTCTTCGGCAAATCACCGGTAATGTTTTGCAAGCCTCGCCGAATCAGCCGCGTGCCGTACACGATTAGGGTTTTCTCAACATGTAATAATACGGCCTTCACCTTTTCCCCTTCGTCCGTGTAAACTCTGGCAAATTTCACGCGGCTGGCCCGATCGGCAATGGCGACGCCTTGTTTAGCAGGTCAACAACCGCGTACCGAGAATGCCATCGACGGCGTCAACGTCCTCCGCCGACAGGTCTGTCCTGATTCCGAGAATAGGTTACGGCATCGACTTCGGGTCGTCTTCGATTCGCGTCGCCGTCAGAGAACAAGAAGAACTGCCACGAGTGGTGACTGGATGGGACAAGGGAGAGACTCGCGACGCGCACGGAAAAGCTGTTGCTGCGTACCAGTATCCCACCGACATCGCCTTCCGGGAGAAGGGGAAAATTGAGATTCTGGGTTGCCGTCACCATTTGACCTCTGAAGAGACGGCTTCGGGTGTCAAGCAGTCTCTGGATGAACAGCTCTGCAGAGATGGAGAAGGAATGCGCTTCATCCATCTATGCCAAAAATATGAAGTGCAACCCTCGGATGTCCTTGGGGAGCTTTTGCGCTATACGTTATCTGGTATCGTCAGTTTTCTGGACGGCGTTTATGACGTATGGCAAGTGGATAAAATAACTGTGGCAATACCAGCTATTTGGGCCCAAGATTCCCGCGGTATTGCGATACAGGACGAGTTCTTAAGGGTAGCGGTCCAGGCCGGCTTTCCTCCTGAAACGATAGACTTCGAAGTGGAGCCAATCTGTATCTTGGGCAGTTTACAGCTTCGCAACAAAAGCCTGTCGCTCAAATACGGCGGAAAAAAGGGATTTGCGAGGGTGTGCGACCATCAACATTTTTTATTGAAAGTTGAGCAGGGCTGACTCTTGCTCTAGATCGTCGTCGTGGACATTGGCGCCAGCACAATCGTCTGTGCCCTCGACACCTGCTCTGTACTTTAAGCTAACTTCCTAAACAGGACGCTGTGGCAGCTGTTGTTGACCGGGATCAGTTCGCTGTCATCAGCGAGCCCCTCGGAGATTCTGGGGGCATGGCCAATGCCTGGCGCGACTTGAGAGAAATTGTTTTACAACGCTGCAAGGGAGATATCAGACGTGCAGATGCTGTATTTCTCGCTGCTCGTCACGATTTCTTCAAAATGCCACGGGAATGCCACGACGTTGAAATAGGCGATGTGATTATCAAGGCAACTGACTTCCAGGAAATCCGAAAAGCGGCTTTTCAAAAACCACTTGAGATCATCCGGCGGGCTGTTATGGCTACCCCTAATCTAGATCTCGTGTATGTGGTAGGAGGAGCGTCTGCCTCCAACGACGGTGTTCAAGCCCTTATTCGGGAGGAGCTCGACGTTTGTCGCAACAGTTTGCAAGAACGCGGCGTCAGTTTCAACTTCAAAGTCGAATTTCAATCACCCGATGAAGCCGCGTAGGTCAGCCTTGAGAAGCCTTTATGCGCTATATGCTGAGAATATCACAGAGTGGCTGTTTGCCTAGGCGCGGCACTGCCTTGGCCCGTGTGGGAACCGGAATCCGTGTTTCGTGAGTCCTGGTTTGGCATAATCTGCAAGCGCGACGGCAACAAGGGCCCAGGCAGGCCATCAACGAGGATTCCCGTCGAACACGATTTTCTCCTTACGATGAAAGACAAAGGATCTGACAACTTAGAGGAAATTTTCGAGACACTGGTAGTTGAAGAGCCGAGATCATTCACGGTTTTCCCCGCCTATGACAGCTTCGGCGATCCAGTCAGGAGTTACAGTTCTCCCGAGACCGGGAGGCCTGTTTTGCCACTACATTATCGTACCATATTCATGGATCCTATTGTTTGGGATTTGAGCAACTTCATCAATCCGCACGACAAAGTGCGGGTGCGGTTCAAGCAAGGTCAGCATATCAAAGACTTCACTCTCCAGGTCGAATGCGAGGAGCGAAATCTGCAAGAGCGACATTTTGTCCTGGACCGCGACCGAACCCGGCTAAGATTTATGGAGAAAAAGAACGCCTCTTCGCCCATTGATGACGTGTATGATTTCGCAATGGAGGTAACGACTCCAGTACAAGTAGCATTGGGTAGTCCCAGACCGCTTCAGGGCTCGTCCGAGAAGCAACATGACTTTGCAGAGAACTCGCGTAAGCAAGTCAAACGCCGACGCCAGAGTTACGCACAGCGCGTGTAAGAACCATAATCACTGAATCTCTTTCCAAGCTAAGACTGATTTGCGTTGGAACAGATTTAGTATTTTAAACCGCCAGAAGGCGAATGCCAGGGGTACACTTAGGACTCCGCTTCCTCGTGGCCCACGTTCCGAAAATACCACACCCTGAGTAAAAGTTGATTCGATGGTTCACGATATCTCACCAATCATCTGGTTGCTGGGCAGCTATCCATATATAACGACACCAGTCTGGCGGCTTGACGGATTATTGTTATAGCGAAGAGGTGCTCAAAACCCGAAGCTCGTCTCATCGGGACTCAATCACCTGTTGCGTTCCATGCCAATTCTCCTGTCCGATCTCAGGGCGAATCCGCAAACCAGGCTTGGACATCGATCGTACAATCGATTTGATCGGAGCGATTAATCGTTGCGATATCGATGTCGACCAAGCGATTGAAGGCCTTCCTCGCTCGATGTCGTATCGATTAAGCATGCAGACGATCGATTTCATCGCCGTTCGCCATGCCATATCATGATGGTCCCGGGTAGGATGGAATCTGAGTGTGGTCCTCCACAGATCGCGTATCGCGAACCGCGGGACGCGGTGTGCGGCACAAAAGCACTTTGTAAAAGGAACGAAACCTCCTCGTCTGCCAATACGAAGGCCAGTCGCGCTTTTCGCGTCGCAAGCAGGGTCTGTTTTTTTTTTCCGTACTCACCCTGTCTGAATATTTCCCAACTTAATTCGAGATCCTCCACTCAAGCCATGAAGATTTGTCCTTCGGACGTGATTTCCCGCCGTGAATGCGCTTACCCCGGACGCCCAGCTCGGCTTCAACGGACGACCATCCAGCGGATCTTCGACCAGTGCAAGCTCAACGACGTTCACACCGAACAGCTTTCCAGAGTACGGGGCTTGGACGATAAGTTCACACGGTTTCCTGTCTCACGATATGTCATGATCCTTCTCGCGAACGTACCTAGTGGTGGCAATTCGGGTTCAGAATGAAGGATAGCGGAGCACGAACCCACAAGATCGTTTGGGTCTGCGAAGAATGCTTTCTGCGGGAAAGGCCGAACATGACCCAATATGTTTTCATTGTCTCGACAAGTGGGAGCATTGTCCGGCACCTCAGAAAAGACCACAAGATCACGGTTCGCTTGCCTTTGCAAACATCCGAGTCTGAGCTGACAATAATCCTTCAGTCACCTTTGGGACATAAAGCTCGCGCGATTACTGAGACTGGAAGTGCCGAACGCAATATAGTTGACATGCTTCGCGCCGATCCGAGGAATGCTCGACATCAAGCCATCCTCAGTAATCTGCGTACGCTATTCGACCCGAAAATGAACCAGTTGCTCTTGCTTGACTGGCTGATGTATCATAATCTCCCTTTCAATGTCGTCAATTCAGAGCGCTTCCGACGAATCCTTCTGTACAGCAACCCGTCTGTCCAAGAGTGGCAGATCCCAAGCGGGAAAACGCTTATCAGGTTGCTGGTCGATGAATACAAGCGTGCGCTTGGTCCGGTGCACGAGTTACCCCAGAAAGCTAGGAGACTGTTCCACTTCACTTCTGATGGCTGGACTTCCCGACAAAACGCATCTTTCTCGGCCTGAACGAAAAGCGTCACACCGGCGAAGCGCTTGCGGACGAGGTGGCCGATACAATCTCCGCATTTGGTCTGCAAGACAAAATCGGATACTTTACACTCGATAATGCCTCAAACAATGATACGGCCATGCATGCACATTCCACAGAATTCGGCTTTGGCAAGGAAGAGCGTCGCATTCGCTGCGCTCCCGATTTTCTGAATCTTGCTGTCAAGGCTATGATGTATGGAAGCAAGCGGGATAATTTCGAAGAGCTTCTTGCTCATCGGGGAGACGAGGATTTTATGAGTCTAGAAGAGGAGCAGCGGCAGCTGTCCGATGCTATCGACGAGCTGGCAGCAGAAGATGATTTATCTGCACCGGAGTTGGATGCCCTGCAAGAAGATTCCGATGTCGAAATGAGTGTGGAGATCAGTGATGGGTCAGAAGAAGACTGCCATGTCTCAATGGCCGAAGATATGGATAAATACCGCAAATTCGGGCCTTTTGGCAAGCTTCACAATATTGGCATCGCTATGCGGGCAAGCAGTCAACTTCTGGAGGTCTTCTACGAAGCCCAAAGGCAAACGGCACCTGACGAGCCCGCTCTAGCATGGGACCACAGCGCTTGCACTTGATGGCAATCCGATGAGGCGATGGCCTCGCGAGCTCTGTAAAAACGCGTGGCACTGAACAGAATGATATCGATCATCGAGGAACAATGGCTCGAGCGAGGCGGCAAAGAAAGAGACAAGCCCGTTATATTGAAGGATCGCATTTCCTCCGAAGGTTGGAAAGTCATTGTCGCTGTGCAAAAACTGCTTCATCCGTTCAAGCAGGGCTCCTAATAGTGCAGACCGTTTAGGGCACTATTAGTGCGCACTGCAGTTTGTACTGCTTAGTCAGCACACTGCCAGTGAAGCTTCCCCCGCCACACTGCTGGTTCAGTGCGGCACCCGTCCGTCAAACTGCCCCGTAGTTCGATGCGAGCGTCGCGCACTATCAGTGCCACTGTCAGTGTGACGAGTGATAGAGCTAATCTTGGGACGTTTTACCATGAACCGTGAACGTAATTTCTGGCCTACTTACGACAAGTCAATCGCTGATTAAAACGGCGGGATGCGTTCTTGCTCAATTTTACAAACTATCTAGTTCTTACGAGATATCCAAGTATTGCCAAGGGCAGAACGAGCCTCTGCGTAGCTTTCATCTCATGTCTTTAGGGTAGCATCTCGGTCACACCATACTCTCTGCTAGGCAGAGCTTGACGTTGAAGCGTTTCCTCAGTTCACCTTTGCACCCCCCCCTCTCTCGGCCGACAAACACGAAACAGACGCGACAGGGTAAAAGCTGTGCATTCAAGCGTGAATTCGGTTCAGTAAAGCGCTCAAGAGACTGCAGCTCTTTGTTCCGGCTCGCTATTGGTCAAGTTGGTCAGATTATGGCCAAAAATCGGGCGTCCCAGAATGAGCTTGACGTCCAATCACATCCCTCAAGGTTGGATGATTGGAAGCCGGTGGCTTGCTTCAAAGTTCATCAAGACTAGTTGAGCGGTAAAGTTCAGTGATCGTGAAGCGGTCTGGCGATTGGAGAGCGCAATAAATATTGCATGGCGGTTCATCCGCCATTGTCAACCACTTGCGCAAGGAGCACCGAATCATGCTTCCCGGAAGACAAGAAAACAGGCGAGAAGTGACGCAAACTCGACTTGGTGACATCACCGCATTTTTGGCCGATGAGGCCCAGGTTTCCAAGAAACGCAAGGCGACAGTGGCTGAAAATGCCCTTGACCAGCCCATGTTTCGCGAGCTTTACTGTCGCTACGTTGTAGCCTGCAGTCTGCCATTCACTCATGTTGAGCAGCCAACTTTTCGCGACTTGATACAGTACATGTGTCCGACTGCGAATGATCTTCTTCCGACATCTGGGGATACCATCAGAAGCGATCTGCAAAGAGGCTACGATGGCAAACGGGAGTTTGTCAGACGTGCACTACAAAATGCTCTCTCGTCGATACACATTGTCCCAGACAACTGGACATCGCCAAATCATTTGGGCGTGATAGGATTCACCGTTCAGTTCGTCACCGAGGATCATGGTCTGCTGTCCTTGGTGGTCAGGATCAAAGAACTTCAAGGACAGCACAGTGGTGAGAATATGGCGGAAGCCATCATGGAGTTTGTGCGAGAGTATGGAATAGCCTCCAAGGTTGGTTATTTCATGATGGATAACGCATCCAATATGAACACAATGATCGACAAAGTCAGCGACGACCTGGAACGTGAGTTCGACGTTTTCTACGACCCCCTCCAGCATCGACTTCGCTGTTTCGGCCACATCATCAATCTGGCGGTGATGGAATTCCTCATAGGTAAGCGTCCGCGCACGATCGAGTCCTATCACGGCCCATCCGAAGATGAGATCGAACAGTGGCGGACACGAGGGGCGATAGGGAAAGTACATAACATCGTTGTCTTCATCACATGGACTCCTCAACGGCTCCAAAAGTTCACAGGTCTCAGTGATGGTCTGCGGCTTCGGCGGGATAACGACACCCGTTGGAACTCGTGGTACAACATGGTCGAATGGGTTCTCAGACCGAAAATTCGTCAAGCTATTACTGTGTTCTGCTCCGAGGAGCCTGCGCTGCAAGAAGATGCCTTGCACTCGTGCGATTGGATTGTTTTGGCTGAGATCCATAAATTCCTCGAGCCCTTTCACGACGCTACTATTGCCAACGAAAGCTGGAAAAAGTCCATTTCCGATGTCCTACCTACCATGGACTATCTTTTGCACCATATCGAAGCCGCCAGAAATACGACCGATATACCTCACCTAGCCACGATGATGGAGACAGCATGGGCAAAATTAGCTGACTACTACGAGCTCACAGAAGATTCACCTGTCTATTCGGCCGCGACAGTCTTGAATCCTTCTCTCAAGTGGACGTACATGGAAAAGACCTGGGAAGACAGACAAGAGTGGATTGAAAGAGCGAAGGCTCG